>JACXGM010028351.1:0-14141 GCA_016801145.1 Umbra pygmaea | reverse complement strand
TGCAGCGTGCAGGGCAGCCCTCTGTGGAGGATGGAGGACCTCAACTTCTCCCTCTCCATCTTCCTCCTCATCCGCTTCCACCTCCTCCCCTCCGGAATAGTTGCGCCTCCTCGCACAGCCATGTTATGGAGTATGGCCGTTGCCACCGTAACTGCGCTAGAGTTGTGAGGCTTCATGCGCAGTCCTCCTGCCGAATTGTACAGGCACCGAAAGCGCAGCTTCCAGATTCCAATTGCAAACTCGACAACGTTGCGTGTGCGAACGTGTGCAACATTGTAGGCTCTTTCTCACACGACCTCGATGAAGCTCCCTGTAGCAAAAAACCTTAGCGCTGCATGCAGCTGGACTTCAGGGCTTAAAGCAAAATTCCGCCGCGTTAGCCTGGCAAGCGCAGGTCTGAGAAGGTCCAGCAGCTCCATAATGACTTGTCTTGGGAGGCGACATTTTTTTAATATAGCCACGTCAGGCAAAATGTCAAAAGTTTTGCAGAATAAAACAATTGACATGGCCGCGGACTCGGATACGTCTTTGATTCAATACAAGGACACGTTGGATCAATGCCATAGTTGGTTGCTTACTGGACACCACCATGCTTACCCATTTCTAGATCTTAGCCATTTAGAGCCAAATTGTTTTCCAGACTTTAATGATCAAATATGATTGCTAATTTAAATGCTTTAATTACATTACGAAATAGCCTAGGCCAATTACCACATATAGTTCTGATTCCAAATAAAGTCAATTTCCTAAATAAGCCTGTATCCATTGCGAACATATTTTATTATAGTTATAAAATGTCCATAAAATCATTGTTGTAGTGGCTGCGACTAGCGGCTTGAGCTCAAACAACGCTAAGAGAGAACTTACGAATGGTCCAGACCAACCTTACGAAAGTGTGACTTACAGAAGATATACTTAGCGTACGAACGTTTCATAAGGTTAAGAGAGAGGTTAAGGAATAGGTTAAGAACTACTTAGCGATAAGAACGTTTTGGGGAACCGGGCCCTGGCCTTTATGGAAGATTGGCAAGAAGAAAGCCATTTCTGAAAGATATCCATAAAAAGTGTCATTTAAAGTTTGCCACAAGCCACCTGGAAGACACACCAAACATGTGGAAGAAGGTGCTCTGGTCCGATGAAACCAAACTCGAACTTTTTGGCAACAATGCAAAACGTTATTTTGGCTTAAAAGCAACACAGCTCATCACCCTGAACACACCATCCCCACTGTCAAACATGGCGGAGGCAGCATCATGGTTTGGGCCTTCTTTTCTTCAGCAGGGACAGAGAAGATGGCTAAAATTGATGGGAAGATGGATGGAGCCAAATACAGGACCATTCTGGAAGAAACCTGATAGAGTCTGCAAAAGACCTGAGACTGGGACAGAGATTTGTCTTCCAACAAGACAATGATCCAAAACATAAAACAAAATCTACAATGGAATGGGTGTTAGAATGGCCAAGTCAAAGTCCAGACCTGAATCCAATCGAGAAACTGTGGAAAGAACTGAAAACTGCTGTTCACAAACGCTCTCCATCCAACCTCACTGAGCTCGAGCTGTTTTGCAAGGAGGAATGGGCAGAAATTTCAGTCTCTCGATGTGCAATACTGATAGAGACATACCCCAAGTGACTTACAGCTGTAATCGCAGCAAACGGTGGCGCTACAAAGTATTAACTTAAGGGGGCTGAATAATTCTGCACGCCCAATTTTTCAGTTTTTTATTTGTTAAAAAAGTTTGAAATATCCAATAAATTTCGTTCCACTTCATGATTGTATCCCACTTGTTGTTGATTCTTCACAAAAAATTACAGTTTCATATCTTTATGTTTGAAGCCTGAAATGTGGCAAAAGGTTGAAAAGTTCAAGGGGGCCGAATACATTCGCAAGGCACTGTATCTGACTTGCATCTCTGTTCAGTATGTCAGTTATGTTGATTGTCATGTCAGTATGTTATTAAAGCTGATAATCATGTCATACTGACAGGACTACCAACTTTAATATCATACTGACAGGACTACCAACTTTAATAACATACTGACAGGCCTATCAGCTTTAATAACACACTGACAGGACTATTAGCTTTAATAACATACTGACAGGACTATTAACTTTAATAACATACTGACAGCACTATCAGCTTTAATAACATACTGATAGGACTACCAGCTTTAATAACATACTGACAGAACTATTAGCTTTAATAACATACTGACAGGCCTATCAGCTTTAATAAAATACTGACAGGGCTACCAGCTTTAGTAACATACTGACAGCTTTAATAACATACTGACAGGACTACCAGCTTTAATAACATACTGACAGGACTACTGTACCAGCTTTAATAACATACAGTACTGACAGGACTATCAGCTTTAATATCATACTGACAGGACTCCCAGCTAGAAAAACATACTGACAGGGCTATCAGCTGTAATAACATACTAACAGGACTACCAGCTTTAATAAAATATTGACAAGACTATCAGCTATAATAAAATACTGACAGGACTATTAGCTTTAATAACATTCTGAAAGGACTATTATGTACAGTTCAGTTGAAGACACACTCTGTTAAAATAGTATTGATGGAACAATGCCTTCTACAGACACACATTCACACACACAGACACACACAAACATACAGAGACACACAAACAAAAACACACACAGAACAAGACACATTGTTCATCTCTAAATCTTTTGTACAGTAGAAACCCAAATATAACCTTGACTCTGACATCCATGTTTACGTCTTTTTTTCCTAACCCTAACCCTAACCTTAAATCTACCCTTTCCATAATATTGATCCTAACTTTAATTCTACTCTTTCCATTCCATAATATTAATCCTAACCTTAACTCTACCCTTTCAGTAATAGTAATCCTAACTTTAACTCTACCCTCATCATATAAAATTCACCTCATTATCCTCACTTCCTTGCACTACAACTAGCCCTAATGCCTAACATAAACCGTTAATGCCTAAAGTGAAACGTAACCCCAAATCTGACATTATGCCCTCTATGACATACAAAAACCATTGTGGGCACCAGTTTTTTTGTTTTTATTGTGTTTGTGGGGACATAAGTCCTCACATGTACACATAAACACAGACACATTCGTTGCTCATGTAAAAAGCCGAGTACCAGAGACGCTACAGTGGAGATGACAAACCCAAGTATGAGCTGTCAGTTTCATAAAGACATACATTTCTATGTTCTGGCCTTTCTGCTCTTAGTTTTTAAAGATAGAAATATTGTCAGAGATGGGAAGTATTGTACAACACAGAAATCACAAAATCCCACATACATCCTGTACATACAGTATTGTACATAAATCCTGTAGGTCCAAATGCATGATCCTGTGTGTTCCATGTGGCTTTCTGTTGTGGTATATGTTAGGAGGGTTGGAGAAGAGGGTGCAGTATGTTGGTGAAAACAGTGATTTAAATTATTCATCATGGCAATGCTATTTTACACGCCTTCATTTCTTCAGCAACCCCCCCACTACTGTCACCCTGTAACCCCTTCCCCCGCCGCCCCATGCCCATCTGGTTGTCTGAGGCTTCATGGCCATACTAATAACTTTAGGTTAAAAGCTTTCAGCCATGAGTTCGGTTCAGGTCTGAAATAAAAGTTCTTGTATTCCAGTCTGTGAAAGGATTCAGAGCTGTAGACAACACAGTAATTCACTTGCAGGGAACTAGTTGGAAATAATGGAATACAGTATCGTCCCAGCGATAAGTGCCAAGAGCTGCCTTAAAGCACGTCGGCTTATCTTCTGAATTGTCTATTATGTCTTTCTCAGTTTGAAAGTTTTATTGGTCACATGAACGTTATTGCAGGTGTTTTTGCGAATGCAGCAAAATGCTTGTGTCTCGGCCCCTTAACAATGCAATCAGTTTACAGAGCAACTCAATGCAAGATAAGAGTACATCTTGTGATTAAAGCCATGAGCATTTGTTATACCTAGTAAAAATTTGTTTGCATTCACATCATTTCCCCTGGCAAAAAGTGCCCTTTATTATATTTGTCTGACGGGTCTGTGGCTAAGGGAAAAGCAATATACACTGTTTTTATTTCTATGTATCTATGGATTGTTTGTCATTTAACCTCCTGCTCGCAAACCTTATTTTGAATTGGAGACAATACACTTTGATTGATCCCTGTTCACTACATGTCTCTCCTGGTTCTACTGTCCTTTTCTGCAGGTATTTTGTGCTGGACCCAGATCTGGGCCAGCTGCAGTACTTTGTGAATGAACAGTGTAAGAGCCAGAGACCCCGGGGTTCCCTGGCCCTCATCGGCTCCTTCGTGGCCCCCAGCGAGGAACTACCACACATGTTCACTGTGCACTCGGCCACTGGAGAGGCCTACAAACTCAGAGGTAAACTGATAATGTTTGTTTTTGTACATCTGTTAGCCTGGCTGTTCCAGGATCTGTGTGATTTCTACATTATACCTTTATGATTTTCAGATTTGCTATCAGATAAATAACTTATTATGCACCTAGAGGTACATTACTGGATGTCTGTATATCCAGGTGTGCATGATTACTCTCCTCACTCATCCACTAATCACCAGCCTCATCCAGTGTTCACTAAAATGTTCTCCCCTCCCAATTGGTCTTGTCCAATTTCCCTCTCCCCAACTCCCTCGACAGACGCAAGATTGTGAAGGGCGCTCACATGGTTCATCCAACCATATGTTGCAGAGCCGGCCGAAACTTTTCATACTGCTCATCCAACACGGAAGCCTTTAGTCAGATCGAGTTTGGGATGGTTACTCTCACCAATTATACTGTCATGATTGAATTTACAGGCGTTTGATCAGCACAGAGTTGCTGGAAAGCGAAGTTTAAAGGGTAGATAATCCTACTTATCTATTCAAAATCCCAGGCAGCGCTATGCCAATTTGCATCTCTTTCTGGAGGTTCCAGGCAAAGTCAAAAAACCCATAGTCAGGCTCGAACCACTGACAACCCATCATGATGTGGCTTGTCCTGAAAACGCCCTTCCCTGTGTTTTGCTGGTCAAAATTAGGGCCCACTTGTTGTTCATCTACACACTTTGCCAAGCCTTCCGGAAATGCGCTTGCTGCTGCTCTGGCTGTATGGGCGTGTTTATGATCGTGTTTATGAGCTTGTTCATGGGCGTGTTTATTAGCGTGTTTTTGGACGTGTCTTTGGGCGTGTGTATCTGCGTGTTTATGGGCATGTTTTGGGGTGTGTTCATGAGCCTGTTTTTGGGCGTGTTCATGAGCCTGTTTTGGGGCGTGTTTTTGGGCATGTTCATGAGCCTGTTTTTGGGCGTGTTTATGAGCCTGTTTTTGGGCGTGTTTTTGGGCATGTCTTTGGGCATGTTAATTAGCGTGTTTTTGGGTGTGTTTTTGGGCATGTCTTTGGGCATGTTTATGAGCCTGTTTTTGGGTGTGTATTTGGGCATGTCTTTGGGCGTGTTTATGAGCAGGTTTTTGGGCATGTCTTTGGGCGGGTTTACGAGTGTGTTTTTAGGTGTGTTTTTGGGCATTTCTTTGGGTGTTTTTGGGCATGTCTTTTCGGTGTGTTTATGAGCATTTTTTTAGGCATCTTTGAGCATGTGCACAGTGGAAAGGCCTGCTGTAATGCACTAGATTTTCGTCATTTTTTAAAGATGTGCATGAAGTCTGAGTCAATGCATTGATAAAGGGTTATGTGGAGTTAAAATGTGATTTTTCTATGTGATATTTCCACATCCGCATTTTGTGCAAAATTGCACTGAAATTCTGAAAATTTTGAGTGCCATTTTTGTGTGAGAGTCAAAGGTGTAAGAGCATGGAGGGATAAGGTTAGGGTTGGACATGTCCTCCCCGTTGTTAGAGGCGGGAAATGTGACCCCCCACGATAATGTGCAAAAGATATATGACGTGTTCCCCCCAATATCAAACTCACTCCTATGGTACATCCCTGGTAGAAACTCTGTAAGGCAAAAGAATTCCTGTAATTTCAGCATGTTGAGGAGGAAATTTTGACCTAGATCACGACATCATCCCCATTTGATCTGATTATAATAGACCAATGAATGTTCAGCTGGTAATGGGGTAGGATCAAGGGCCAATGGAAGATTGAGAAATAAATGATAAAAAACATTTAATTTAATAGGTCAGTTTATTAGACATCATATTTTTAAAGGAGTAAAATACATTGAATTTATCTTCAAATCCTCTGAAGGAATGTTCCATTATCGCTCCTGGTATGTGTTTCTACTATGTTGTGTGTCTATTGTGATGTATTTCTATTGTGTTGTGTTTCTATTGTGTTGTGTGTCTATTGTGATGTGTTTCTATTAGGGGTGGAACGGTACACAGAAGTCACGGTTCGGTTCATACCTCGGTTCAGACATCACGGTTTGGTACAATGGAGGAAAATACAGAATGCAATTTGTTTTTATTGTGCATGTCTCAAGCTGTACCATCTAGTATCATACAGATTCTCCCCTGAGCTAGCACATCTGGGTGATTGCGTCTGATATCCGTTAGCATGTTAGATGCATTTCCACTCCCATACCCAACAGCTGCTGAACAACGCTGACACACAGTCCTCGTCTTATCCACCACTCTATCGCCTGTACTACTGTAACCGATATATACAATCTATGACTGTAACTGACTGGGAAACCAAAGTTTTCCCAAACTTGCGATCTTAGAGGTCCTCTAACTCTTGTGGGTTGCCACCACTCGCCATACATTATACTCGTCCTTAGTGCTGCTATCTCTGACTCACTCACCGGACCGTCGAGTCATAAAACTGCATACATAGGTGGAGCTCAGCTACGTAGATTCAGAGCTAAGGTGGGGCTACAGATTAGGTGTCCATAAACAACCTGCGTATTCAACGGTAGTTCCGCATTACATTAATTAATTTGCACGCAAGTTTAATTTATTTTTATACCGTGTATTGTCCGTGTAAATTCATGCACCGAACCGTGACCCCCGTACCGTTTCGGTTCAATACGATTACATGTACCGTTCCACCCCTAGTTTCTATTGTGTTGTGTTTCTACTGTGTTGTGTGTCTATTGTGATGTGTTTCTACTGTGTTGTTTTTCTATTGTGTTGTGTTTCCACTGTGTCGTGTTTCTATTGTGTTGTATTTCTATTATGATGTGTTTCTATTGTGTTGTGTTTCTTTTGTTTTCTGTTTCTATTTTGTTGTGTTTCTAGAGTGTTGTGTTTCTATTGTAATGTGTTTCTATTGTGATGTGTTTCTATTGTGTTTTGCTTCTATTGTGTTGTGTTTCTATTGTAATGTGTTTCTATTGTGATGTGTTTCTATTGTGGTGTGTTTCTATTGTGGTGTGTTTCTATTGTGTGGTGTTTCTATTGTGTTGTGTTTCTATTGTAATGTGTTTCTACTGTGTTGTTTTTACTGTGTTGTGTTTCTACTCTGTTGTGTTTCTATTGTGATGTGTTTCTCACTATTGTTCACCTCTTTTCTTCCTTTTAAACCCTCTCTGTTCCTCTCTCCCCCATCTCACTTGCTTCCTCTCTGCCCCCCTCCCACATCTCTTCATTTTGCCTGCCTCTATCCCCCCCCCACTCTCTGTATAGCATCAGACTCCAGGGAGCAGCAGCTCTGGGTGACTCAGCTGCAGGTCTTTGCACGCCGCCACTCTGACTCCAGTGCCAAGGTAAGGATATAACACCCCATTCTGAATCTCTTTAACATTTATAGATCCACATCTTAAACTCAGTGCCAAAGTACAACACCCTGTCCGCAATATACAGCAGAATCTATACAGTATCCCTCTACATCCCTAGTTAAGACAGAGATTTACTCTAATGCCAAAAGACACGGCACCACACATGATCATTTTGTGTACAGCAACCGTAATGTGATTTATCATTTACTTACCATACAGTACAATGTATATTGTATTATTTTACATTTGGCTGTGCTCATTTTCCTGTTATTACAACTAGGCTGTCTGTCGCCCTTTATCCTTCAATAGTTATCCATGAACAGTTTGTGCCGAAATTTGGTGTAGCGGTCTGATCACCCACATTTCCCCGTTGACGGGGGGTCGGACCCCGGCTCAGCTGCTGTCTGTGCTTTTCCTCGCTGTCTCCCCCTTTATGCCTTTCTTCCTAGCCTCTACTTTCTACTGCTCTGTCAAAATAGTCAGGAGGTTTGATGAAGGTTCAACACATGCCACACTTTTCCATATCCACAACGTAGTGGAATCTCATACAAGGATAGAGGTTCTATATTTACATTTTAGTCATTAACAGACGCTCTTATCTAGAGTGACTTACAGTGAGTAAAGGTACATTCCCCTGGAGCAACTTAGGGTGAAGTGTCTTAACAACATTTGGTGCAGTCAGGAATTGAACCGGCAACCTTCCAACTAAGTCTGACTCCCTAACACTGAGCCACCTGATGCCCATTTTCACCGCATCAACGTAGAGTACAGCCCGTTCTCCTTTAGAACCTTTGTCTGTAGCACTTTGCATACAACATTGACTATAGTAGAATATGCTGAGCAGACACAATCTACAGTTTTTTGTTCTTCTAAATATTGCTTCGTTTGTGTGTGTGTGTGTGTGTGAATGATGTCATAAAAAAATCATGTTGCTCGTCTTTTATCTGCAGCTTTTGCTTTCTTTGTTCTTTAGTCTCTTTCTGTAAAATGTTTAGGGGTTGGCAGTGTTGGGTTAGAATAAGAATAGGTAATATTCAGTAATGTTCAGTAAAGCTGCATACGGCTGGGTAATATTGGCTAATGTTGAGTATGCTGAATGAAATTGGATAATGTTGGGGAGTGTTGAATATGCTGAATACAGCTGGGTAATGTTGAGTATGCTGAATATGGCTGGGTAATGTTAAACAATGTTCAGTAAAGCTGAATACAGCTGGGTAATGTTGGGTAATGTTGAGTATGCTGAATAAGGCTGGGGAATGTTAGGGAATGTTGAGTATGCTGAATAAAGATGGGTAATGTTGGGTAATGTTGAGAAGCTGAATAAAGCTGGGTAATGTTGGGTAGTGTTGAGTATGCTGAATAAAGCTGGGTAATGTTGGGTATGCTGAATAAAGCTGGGTAATGTTGGGTAATGTTGAGAAGCTGAATAAAGCTGGGTAATGTTGGGTAGTGTTGAATATGCTGAATAAAGCTGAGTATGCTGAATAAAGCTGGGTAATGTTGAGTATGGTGAATAAAGCTGGGTAATGTAGGGTAATGTTAAGTATGCTGAATAAAGCTGGGTAATGTTGAGTATGCTGAATAAAGGTGGGTAATGTTGAGTATGCTGAATAAAGCTGGGTAATGTTGGGTAATGTTAAGTATGCTGAATAAAGCTGAGTATGCTGAATAAAGCTGGGTAATGTTGGTAATTGTTGGATAAGGTAATATTGGTTAATGATCCATAGTGTTGGGTAATGCTGTTTTATGATGTGGGGAATTTTGTATTTTAATCACTAAGGAACCAGTCACAGACCTGCTTCCAATTTGGCTTTCTCTGCTTCCTGTTGTTGACATTTGGCACCCTTCCCTACCTAGTACACTTCTTTCAAGCAGACATCATAGAGTTCTAATCAACATTATAAAAGGGTGCAGTGAATAGGGTGCAGTGAATAGGGTGCATATATTATTTTGGAGCCAACCACTGGCAATCAGCCCAGTGGTCTGATGATGCGGTCAGGTCCAGGAATGCCATTTCAGCCCAGTGGTCTGATGATGCGGTCAGGTCCAGGAATGCCATTTCAGCCCAGTGGTCTGATGATGCGGTCAGGTCCAGGAATGCCATTTCAGCCCAGTGGTCTGATGATGCGGTCAGGTCCAGGAATGCCATTTTTTTCTTAACTTTCAGATTTGTTTTTCTGTCCAAAAAGTTCACAGAGCCAAAGAAGGCTCTAAGAATTGTAATTCTGATAAAACTGGAACCTTGTCATAACTTGTTGGTGGTAAAGTTGTTGGTGGAGAAGAATGGAGACCTGAACGCAAGGAGGAGTGTTCATGATCTTTATTGAACACTAACATATGGAAGCCCTTCATGTTTTTGTCGTTCTGATAAACAAGGTGCATAGGAGCTGCACAACGGATATATATATATTACCTGCTATGCTCTGACGTGGCACAGACTCAATAGTTACATACAGAGCATATTTCTGGCTCAACAATACAAGATATCCTACTTACTACTCTTAGTGGAGAAGGCACAATTAGTAGAATACTTCAATGTCCAGCAGAGCATAAAACCAAACCATTCTTCACTCTCACCCATTATAGGAGTTTGACACCCACAATAACGTGCGCCACCTTCTCGGGCACGCAAGTTTATATAGACGTACTAATTACTAACCTTAAGCAGGTGTAGAGGATAGTACGCAATCAACATGTAAGGATTGACCTAGGTCTCAGGTCAGGCAGGGTTCGTGACACAGGGCCGGTACTCAGGTCAGGCAGGGTTCGTGACATAGGGCAGGTACTCAGGTCAGGCAGGGTTCGTGACACAGGGCCGGTACTCAGGTCAGGCAGGGTTCATGACACAGGGCAGGAACTCAGGTCAGGCAGGGTTCGTGACAGGGCAGGTACTCAGGTTAGGCAGGGTTCAGGACACAAAGCCGGTACTCAGGTCAGGCAGGGTTTGTTACACAGGGCAGGAAGTTAAAGCAGGCATGGTCCCGTACACTGAAAAACTCACAGGCAAATGTACACAGGGAAAATTCAAATAGCGGGAAAGTCGATTACAGAAATGCAAGGTGATTTGCACACATTTCATTCACTCCGGTTCTGAGCGTAATACGAGCCCGTCCTCCCCAATTAAGATCCACCGACCGCGGCTGCTCAGTATGTTGATCAATGCAATACAAAACCTCACAGTGAGACTAACAAACTGATCAGTAGTAGTAGCCTTTATTGTCACTTAGTCACTAGTACCAGCGAAATTAGCCATCAACCTGTTCATACAGGACAGCAAGACAGGGATTTTAGAAAAGCTCAGAATATATAATATAATCAGAATATATACCCACAGTAGGGGACACAGGTGATCAGTATTCCGATGATTGGGAACGAGATGAATGGGTGCGTTCAGGTCGTGTTGGGATTTGATCATTATTGGATTGGAAGGGTACGTTCTGAAGTAATGGTTAGCTGCGACTTGGCGCCGTCACACTACTCTCATGCGTAACGATGATCCACCCAGAGTAGACGTCTATATAACTCAGTGCCCAGAAGGTGGCATGCAAAACCCAAAACACAGTACATTAAGCAAACAACAAATAGTATAAATATTATTAAATATATCATGCCATGACATAAAAGTCCTTGTATGTTATGAAAAACCTATAGTGCACTTCAATGAACTTACCATTTTTAAAGGAGTTAATAGGTCAATAAAACAAGCAGTGTGAAGAGCATGAATTTATAAATAGGCCAGATTTAACTGCCAACACATGATTAGACCATGGCTGTGTTTATTAGGGAATAATGTAGCAAAACTCCACATGCAGAAAATCAAAACTAGCATGTTGTTAGACAAGTAATGTTAGTTTAATTTTTCCCCTTTCTGTATGGTGCTCGACATAAACAAACCCATATCTGCTGTCAGCTAGTTTCTACTCCGCTAACCTGCACTGCTGTTAAGAAAAGCCTTCAGAGGAAGTGCTGATTTTACAGAGCACAGGGAAACAACTGCCACAGTAAATGACTGGCTAATCACTGAACTGTCATCATCTTCATATTTAATTGGTGAGTCATTACCTCCTCATCCGTTTTATCAGTTCAGTCAGCGAGGAACATCCTAGGTTCAGTTGACACGATATCCCAACGTCCTTCATTTTTATCAATACAATTCCCTGCCTGACTTCCTTCAGTGGATACCATTCAATAACATTAACCAGTTCAGAGGTTGTGTACTCATTGTCAACCCAGACGTTCATCTAGCTATTGTGTTCATCTGTTTACACAGAGATAAATGTGTCAGGCCCAGTACAGATGACCTTTGTTATTTCTTTTAAGTGTTTTGAGAAATCCAGAACCAAATGTCAAATCCAGAGCCAAAGGTCAAGAAAGCAGTGTTGTTAGAGGAGATTTGATAGTGTGTTTACGTGCTCAAACACAGACAGATTGTTGTAGAGTTGGAAAAAGGGTCACATGAGCACTGCAGCCATTTAAAAATCTTACATAATATTGTAACCACTGAGGGATATAACTGCAGGGAGAAGACTGAGTAATTAGAGTAATGTGATTTACCTCGGACTGTGAGACTTATTTAACACAGACAGAGAGACACAGAGAGACGGATTGTGGCGGAAAGAAAGGGGGGTGAGAGAGAGGAAGAGAAATAAACAGAAAGAGAGAGAGAGAGATTTCATTAATGCTTTGACCATATAAGTAACTTACAGTAACTTTCCATGTCAATACATTTTTTTGAATTTAATTGAGAAAAATTAAAAAAGAAAAAGGCTAATTACACAAACACAGAACCAGGGCTGTCCTACAGATGGACGGACAGACAGACAGACAGACAGACAGACAGACAGACAGACAGACAGACAGACAGACAGACAGACAGACAGACAGACAGACAGACATCTAGGCACCACTGTTTTAGATAAAGAAGCTGAAGTATGTAAGCACTGATTGATTCAGTAATAGACTTTTTATCAGTCGGTTGGGTAAAACTGTTGTGTCTTTAGGATTATCTGTCTGTAGGATTGTCTGTCTGTAGGGTCTGTCAGATATTCTGGAGGAGTGGAGAGTGTGGATTTCACTGAAATGGATGTAGTAAAAGAGAATTCTGCAGAAATACATTTTCCTTTTCAACCAGATGCTAACTAAAGGTCCTGGGAAGAGTCCACATCATTCAATATATTGATCTGGTCCTAACTCCAGATGCAGGACTCTACATGGTGATTACTGTATATTCTGATGCATGACTGATGCTGACTGGGTCCCTGCAGTGTGTTGTGGGTAACACCACAAAGGGCTGCACCGCGCTGAGAAGCCTGTTCTGTAGAACTACTGTGGAGCCTGAAACCTGAGCAGCGTAGCATCGGCTCAGTCCTGACTGCTATCTGACCAGGATGTTCTGAGCCATGCTGTCTGCTTGCTCCTCCCCGCGTACTCTCTCCATCTCCCCCCCTGTCCCTTCTCATCCACCTCTCTTTTTCTTCGTGACTTTTACACGCTTCGCTTGTATCTCTACTCCCTTGATCCTCCTCCGGGTGTCTGGTCCATCGGTTCTTGTCCTGCTGTGCCAGTCATGCCAGGCGGCCGTGCCAGGAAGACGATGCCCCTGTGCCTGGCAGGAGAGCAAGGCGGTCAAAGCAGATTGGGAGCAAGAGGAGGAGGAGGAGCTGGGAGGAAGAAAAAGCATTGCCGGCCTCGTCTTCCCGACTGCTCCCCCTCCTCTCCTCACTCCTGCTGCTGCCGTCTGTTTCAGGACACCTCCCCCCAGGGCCGGACGCGCAGCTCCTCCCTGCTCCCACCTCCAGCCTGCCGCCACCCCGCCCCGCCTGCCATCGTCTCCTCCCTTACCTCCTCCTCGCCCAGCACCCAGAGACAGCCTGCCCCCGCTGGGGTTGGAGGGGTCGGTGCGGGCCCTCCCACCCCCATCATCACTTTTACCCATCACAGGTCCCCTGCGGCTGCCCGGCGGGCCAGGCTCCATGGCAACCAGCACCAGAGGCTCCGGCGCCCGAACCATGCTGACCCAGGGAGGCTGAACGAGGTCAAAGAGGTAGGGCTATCAGGCTGATCCAGGTAGGCTGAACCAGGTCAAAGATGTAGGGCTGTAAGACTGACCCAGGTACGCTGAACTAGGTCAAAGAGGTAGGGCTGTTAGACTGTCCCAGGTAAGCTGAACCAGGTCAAAGATGTAGGGCTGTAAGACTGACCCAGGTAGGCTGAACTAGGTCAAAGAGGTAGGGCTGTCAGACTGACCCAGGTAGGCTGAACCAGGTCAAATATGTAGGGCTGTCAGACTAATCCAGGTAGGTAGTCTGAACCAGGTCAAAGATGTTGGGCTATCAGGCTGACTCAGGTAGGCTGAACCAGGTCAAAGATGTTGGGCTGTCAGACTGACCCAGGTAGGCTGAACCAGGTCAAAGAGGTAGGGCTGTTAGACTAATTCAGGTAGGCTGAACCAGGTCAAAGA
>JACXGM010028350.1:0-14094 GCA_016801145.1 Umbra pygmaea | reverse complement strand
GTGAAAAACAGTTAGAAAAATAGTACAGTTTAAGAAATAAAACAGATTGAACGAACATATAAAATATAGTGCAGTCAGTTCGGACTTAGTACAGAGTTCATTCAGTAAAAGCGTAGCTAAACAGATGTGTTTTTAGTCTGGATTTAAAGGTGACTACTGTTGTAGCACATCTGATTTCCTCTGGGAGCTGGTTCCAGCTTATTAAAATTAGCGCCATTGTGCATGATAATGGTGCCAATGTTGTGGCTGCAGCAAACATACTGGAGGAGAAGCATGGGTGGTCTGCTGTGCACTGCACTGGCCATACCTTACAACTTTTGATCAATTCTGCATTGAAGCACCCAAGCATTGAAAAAGCTATCGGGGCTGCAAGATGTCTTGTGGAACATTTTTAAAAAAGTGAGCTTGCCTGCAACAAGCTAAAAGAGAAACAGCAACAAATGGCCACACCTGAGCACAGTCTTGTTCAGGACATAAACACAATGTGGAACAGCACGTTCTACATGATAAGCCGACTGCTTGAGCAAAGGTGGCCTGTAACAGCAACTATGTCTGACTCCTCTGTCACACAGAGGGGCAAAAGGTAGCTGGATTTGAAACAAGACCAGTGGAGCCTGCTGGAAGAGGTTTCCACAGCCCGTAAGGCTTTTGAATGTGCCACTGTCTTCATGAGAGGGGAGAAATACATAATCTCTGCAGTACCTCCACTTGTGATAGGGCTATTGAAGTCCACCCAGACTGCAGGCTTCGAGTCAGCCCCGGTGAGGGCTTTCCAACTAACTGCTATGGAGCAGCTGCAACAGCGATGGAAGAGGGAGACTTCTTTCTCAGACACGGCACCAAACACAGTGGTCCTCTCCACTGCCCTGGACCCGAGGTTCAAAAGACTTAAGTTCCTAACACCTGATGAAGTCCTGAATGTGAAAACCAAAGTGCAAACACTGGCACAGGGAGTGAGGAGGGAGATAGATGAGCAGCAGTATGGCAGTCTCTGTGATCAAACCAGTCTCTGTGATCAAACCAGTCTCTGTGATCAATCCAGGGCCACCTCCACCATTACTGAAGCTGCTGAACCTGCTGAAACTCCTGTAAATCTTCTTGACTCTCTTCTTGATTATGAATCCAGCAGTGAAGAAGACAGAGAGCGTGAAGCTGAGGACCTTGAGAGCAAACTGAGGAATGAGGTCCTCACATACTTTGGAGAGAAGCCCCTTAACAAGGAGCAAAGTCTATTACATTGGTGGAAGGCAAATGAGGACAGATATCCCACCCTGGCCAGGCTAGCAAAGTCCTACCTATGCATCCCTGGCACCTCAACACCATCTGAGTGGCTGTTTTCTGCTGCATGCAACATACCTTCCAAGAAGAGAGCTAGCCTTAGCCAGGAGCACGTGGACATGCTAACATTTAAAGTTCCTGTAGTGTGTGTGTGTGTGTGTGTGTGTGTGTGTGTGTGTGTGTGTGTGTGTGTGTGTGTGTGTGTGTGTACACACTACCTCCATAGTCCTAACTAAGCTTGTTACACACAGAATCTTTTTTTGTTATTGAAAATGTATTTTTTTAACAGCTCAGGTCTCTTTAACCAAGGTAAAAATGCCTTTTTGCACTTTCGTTTTTTTTACATTTTTCTATTATATAATTTATAAATCTTTTAACAGTTTAGGTCCTTTTAAGCATGGTAAGAAATAGCTGTCTTTTTCACATCCTATAGCATACACTTAGTTCTGTTATTTGTCTTGTGTTTGAAATAATTTCTCTCATTGCGTTTGTCGGTGTAGTTAGAGCAATGGTGGAAGACAGCGCGAGATATAGAGAAAGTTTAAAGAATACATTTCTCACCCACCAATGTAATTTCAGAGAACAGCGGGAGGTATTTAATTATATCTGGTTCGATCTGTAACACTCCTGTAGTACTGGTTAATGTGTATGCACCCAACTTTGATGATGCTAATTTTGCAAATAGGCTGCTGGGGAGGATACCATTGTCACACACCCATCGATTAATACTGGCGGGAGATTTGAACTGTGTCATGGACCAAAACTTTGACCGCTCTAGTCCTAGACCTGTGCCTCTCTCCAACATGGCAAAGTCTTTTTTAGAGTTTATGATACAGAATGGATGTACTGACCCTTGGAGACTTCAGAATCCACTGGCTCGTGAGTACTCTTCTCACACGTTCATCATTCTTTTTCCCGCATTGACTATTTCTTTGTAGACCATTGGCTATTTCCAGATTATACTTCGGCTGACTTCTTGTTGCGATCTGTCCCATGCCAGCTCCCTACCATCGCTCCGGATCCCCGGAGTATTAAAACCTAGACTCTGGCTTTCTCTATGTTTTCTAGGACTGTTCCGTTAGAGATGCACTAGGTGCGTTCTCTAGGTAGCTTTACGCACACAGGTGCCGCTCCTTAGTTTGATTGTGTTTGTTCAGGGTATTTAAGTTCTGTTTGTTGTGACTCAGTGTCGATTATTACTTCAGTTACCGAGTTATAAAAATTTCTGCAAATAAAGACCGTAGGGTTAAAATGGACAAACTTTCAACAGAGAGCTGGATGATAAATTCGCTCAGACTCCATCCCCTGAATAATATAAACAACGTTTAAATTTGCATTCTGAATTTATTCTTTTCTCTACGAATTAGGCGGAACGTTTACTGTTGCACTCATGCTCCACCTATTACAAACACGGGGACAAGGCAAGCCGCTTACTGGCGCATCAGTTAAATCGACGCGCTGCCTATCATTTGATCCCTTAAATCCAAGATACTTCAAACTGTATGGTTTATGACCCAGAGGGGATCAATGACATCTTTAAATCCTTCTACTCCTTACTTTACACATCTGAGTCGTCTGCAAACACAGATAAAATGACTCAGTTTTTTGATACGCTAGACATTCCCACGGTTGCCGCAGAGGTTGCTTTTGACCTTGACTCTCCTCTAAGGCTTGAGCAGGTGATCGCCTCAATAAAAACTATTCAAAGCAGCAAAGCTCCTGGCCCAGATGGGTTCCCTATTGAGTTTTTTTTTTATTATCCACAGCTAGCCCCCCTACTTTTAGCTATGTATAATGACTCATTGGATCAAGGGTCTCTCCCCCCAAGCTTAACACAGGCTTCTATTACATGTCCTCGTAAAAAGGGTAACGCCCCAGCTGTTGGTTCCTCATACAGGCCACTTAGCCTCCTCAATGTTGATTTTAAGGTGCTATTTAAATTGCTAGCTACCCGTCTGGAGGGGGTCCTTCCAGCAGTCATCTATGAAGAACAGACAGGATTTGTCAAGGGTAGACAGGCATTTGTCAATATTCAGACCCTTCTCAATATTATTTACGCCAAACAGTTCTCCAGTTCCCTGGAGTTTGTGGTTTCACTCGATGCAGAGAAGGCATTTCATATAATTGAGTGAGAATATTTATTTTCGGCGCTAAAGAAGTTTGGTTTTAGTGACAATTTATGTGCATGGATTAGGCTTTTATATGCTTCCCCTCAGGCCAGTGCCTGCACTAATGATATTTATCTTTGCTCTGGAACGCGGGACAAGGCAGGGCTGTCCGCTGTCCCCATTGCTCTTTGCCATTGAGCCCCTTTCTGCGGCATTACGGTCCTCACCCACTTTACAGGGTGTCTCCAGAGGGGGAATTGAACACAAGCTGTCGTTATATGCGGATGACCTATTACTTAATGTCCATAACCCAGCTACCTCTTTACCGAGTATCCTCTCTATCTTGGAAAATGTTAGTTTGTTTTCAGGGTACAAACGTAACCTACAAAAGAGTGAATGTTTTCTAATTAACCGAGCAGCACTACAACTTCAACATACAGACTTGCCCTTTCAGCTGAAGCACTCTGGCTTCAAGTACGTTGCAGTGAATGTAACTCCCTCACTGGCAGATTTATTTTCAGCCAATTTCTTCCCCATTTTCACTCAGATGAAGGCAGATTTTCGGAGGTGGGGTAACCTACATCTATCATTGATAGGGAAGATCAACGCGGTGAAAATGAAGAGTCTGCCTAAATTTATGTACCTTTTTAATTCTATACCATTGTTACTGCCAAAGTCCTTTTGGTAACACTTTATTTTAAGGTACACTTATTAGCCACTAATTTGTAGCTTATAAGTGACAGTGTAAAATGCTTGTACGAGCTTTGTTAGACAATATTGGTCATGTATAAGGTCTTTATTCATTGTTATTCTATTCTCACACTGTACATTTGTTACAACCTTATTTGCCACAATCACAGCTATTCAATAGTTAGTAAGTGTTTATTACATGTGTAACAAGCTCTGTATATGTAGTCTTAGTAAGGAAATTACAAAGGCAGAGTAACCGAAGAATAGTCAAAAACAGTTTCCCAATCATGACGGGTGGTCCTTAATGCACACTTGTTTGCAAACACATGTTCCCTATTTTGAAGTGTAAACACGTTCGTTCCACCTTAATAAATTAATAATAAGTAGCTAATAAAGTGAAGGAACACAGTTGTGTTTAAGTGGGGGAAAACAGAGGCAAATATTTCCTGTGTACATTTTTTATTGTTAAGGTTTTTGAAAATTGGGTAACACTTTACAATACGGGTGCACTAATAAGCATTAATTTATGCTTAACTAATCCACAGATATTACTGAATTAACGTGTAACTTGTGATTATCTAAGCTATTCATTAATAATTACTACATCAGGAACTGATGGTTAATATATTAGTTCATACAGTAATTATTGTGGATTAATTCACTAAAAACTCGTTTTTTTATTTAATAGTCTTAATCAATATGTTAATTACCACAATGAGCCAAATAATTGTATTTCAACTTACAGGTATAATACAGGTAAACTAATATTGTATTGTATATACTTTATTGTCCTTGTCAGGAAATTTGTCCTGGACTCATAGCTGCAGCAGTTCACAAACAAAAACATACATACATACACAATCATAAAAATAGAATCATGACAATAACTACAATTTACTATTTAACATGTTAATAGATACAGGAATAAAATATTTTTGGTAGCGTTTGGTCTTACATAATGGGACTCTATAACGTCTTCCCGATGGTAATAGCTGATACATGGGGAATAAAACATGACTGCATTTTTAAAAATGAATGATTCATAAATTGTATTAATATGCATTAATACATGATTAATTACAGCATTAGTAGTGCAAATTCATGTGTAAATTAACAATTACTAAATGATGAGTTAATAATGATGTGCCTCAAGTAAAGTCACAATATAATTATATATTTGCAAATCATTAACTAATGACAAATTTATCATTGATGACCATCACTAGAGTTTATAAAAGCTGTTTATTAAACACTTTCCAAAAACACATTTACATATGACATTACATTAAAACATTACATTAAAACAACATGTCAAATTAAAAAACTTATACTCCCCTTTCTATAACAACTGTACTGAACTGGCTAAACACAAAAAAATAGCTCATGGGCTGAGCTGTACTAAAAAAAGAGGGGGGATGATTGTTTAAAAAATCAATTTCAGCGACATCAGTAGCAGTTAGGGCTGGCACGGTTGATGAAAAACATCCAAACCATTCGGTTCGCTTGTCTCGGTTCGGTGTGTGTGCGTCGCACGGTTCGTCTGTATTCTGCTAATGTAGCCTACACTAACCACCTATACGATCTCATATTTCACAAAAACCGTTTACCGAAACGTGTTTTTGAAGACATTTTGATGTAGCCATACAGTTGCTGAATCTGTGTTCACTTCAGACCGACAAGGTTGAAAATACTTTCGTCAGATTTTGATGCCGCGAGCGGGAGTGGCATCCAGCTGCAGCCCTGCAGACGTCACAAATGGCTAACCCACAGCACCTACAGCTAAAATTCAACTTCCGTTTTCGGGGTTTTGGGCGGAGTGTCTGTCAAAGCATGCATACACTGTAGATGTAGGTTAAATGTATAATGTCCATATGCTTAATGTAGTATAATTAATTTTGTAACAAAACCAAAAATAAAAGTAATTCATCTAAACTTTTTTTGGCATGAGAACTGTTTTCCGGAAATTACGAAATGGAAATACGAAGGTTAACCATGGGGTGGTGGGTCTGCGGTGCTGCGGATTATGTGTATAATTTAGTTTAATACATTTCGTAACAAAAAGATTTGTTTTTGCCGTAAAGAAGTAATTTATTTAACCTCAGCTTGTTTTGAGTGCGAGATGTTTCCGGAAATGACGAAAACGGAAGATGGAGGGTTAGCTGTAGGTGCTGGGTTAGCCCATGGGTTCTTCCATGGGTTAGCCACAGGTGAGGTCTGCGGAGCTGCAACTGGATGCAATAGGAGTGCGGAGCCGATAGTCGGTAAAAAGTACCCATCTTTGCGACACAATATCTACGGCTTGTCATTAATCCATTAATAACAACAACCAAAACACTAATATTTATTATTAATGAAACACCCCCATTCCCGCGACCCATCTACCCCCCCCCGACCCCCTGACGGGGGGATGTCACTCTTGCCTGTCTTCAAAACTTGAGAGCCCTGTTATTTGCATTGGCAATATTTTATCAGCGGAACCCCCTCTTCCAACCATATTGGTACCATGTTGGTATTGTGCAGGATGATGTCCTACATCATTTCAGAGTTGCTATTTTGTCATTTTCACATCCTACTTCCTGTCTGTAATGTGTTTAGTAAAAAAGGCAAAAGTAAAAAAAACATGACCAAATTCGAGGCGCAATAGCGGGCGGCTCTGATAAACCCACATGAATGAGCTAACACTCATTCTTTTTGGCTGATCTTCGTCTTTCCAATGGTATCAAGCTTTAGTTGCTAGCAAATACGGTTCGCGAGATAATCATGATACAATCGCGCTTGACGCTTGAGAGCGTCGGTAGACTGTGGGCCAGATCAAAGTGGGCCAGACCCGGTGGGCCGCATCTGGCCCACGGGCCGTAGTTTACCCACCCCTGCTCTAGAAAATCAAGCGCAGTCATCTCGTACATGCTAGCAGAGGTGGACATTTACTTGAGTAAAAGTACTTTTCTGAGTAACTCTAAGTTCACAAGTTTTGGGAAGTCCCTACTTATGACCAAATTGATCAGGTAAAGGGAGTTCATATACAAACAAGTCATTGTTTGTATCAAACAAGTTGTGAATTGGGAGATCATGACTTACTCTGTGCTCAAACTGATGCTTGGAGCTCCAGTCGTTTCCAGTGGGAATCACGTGAACATTTACAGGATATGATTTTTTCCATTGGTTTGTTGCATTAAATCTTACGCAGATACAATAGTGCTATTTTCATGCGTGACACTTGAGAGCCCTGTATGTCACTATATATTCGTCATATGTCACTATATATTCGTCATTAACGTCTTAGTTTTCATCGAGAGAGGAATATATATTAATTATTTTTATATTATTTTGTAAATTTTAAAATGTAATGTGTTATGTAAATGGAAAGTGTTCAATAAACTCTTTCAACTCTAGTGATGGTCATTATTGATAAATTATTCATTAGTTAATGATTTGCAAATATATAATTATGTTGTGACTTTACTTATTGAGGCACATCATTATTAACTCATCATTTAGTAATTGTAGTAATTTACACATGAATTTGCACTAATAATGCAGTAATTAATCATGTATTATGCCTGTAAGTTGAAATACAAGTCTTTGGCTCATTGTGGTAATTAACATATTAATTAGGACTATTAATAAAAAAATGAGTTTTTAGGGAATTAACCCACAATTACATATTTAATTAATAACAATTACTGTATGAACTAATATATTAATCAGACAGACTCTTAATTAGTTCCTGATGTGGTAATTATTAACGAATGCCTTAGATAACCATGAGTTACACATTAATTCAGTATTATCTGTGCATTAGTTAAGCATAAATTAATGCTTATTAGTAAACCTGTATTGTAAAGTGTTAACCAAAAATTGCATACAAAATATGAGTGGCAGTTTAGGTCAAATAAGTAACTAAGTGTGACTCTGTCTATCAACACTATGTTGCCAGTATCTGCTTTGCCCCACTCATAGTCTCACAGGGTGAGGTTAGTTCAAGGTTAGGTGGATTCCTTTTGTTTTCTGGTCCCCAAAAGGTTAGTTGTACATGACTGTCTCTTCGGTGTGTGTGGTTGTGATTGGGGCATGATGGATTAAAATGAATCATAGTTCATGCACTTTTCCCATAGTGTTTTCTATAGACCATGTTCTTCTATGGTTTAGGCTAGGCTGAAAATGGGTTTAGAAAATAAACTGTTTCGTAAACAAATAAAAAAAAATATAAAAAATGATTGCCTCTTCCCCCCACTGACCTATACCATACATTTTTTACTTGTCCAAAACTGAATAGCTTCTGGAATTCAGTATTCCATACTTTGTCTGAAGCCCTCAAAATTCACCTGACTATATGCCCAATAATTGCTCTGTTTGGAATCCCGGGTAACTCGATTAAATTAAATAAAGACTCTGAAATTATTGCTTTCACAACATTATTAGCTAGACGCAGGATATTACTTTTGTGGAAATCCTGTCATCCTCCCCCCCTTAGCTTCCTATTGGCTAACTGATATTAAGTACTCCTTGAAGGGATCTCACTAAATTCTCTGACAAATGGAAGTCATTCATCTCATATTTTAACAGTTTGCAGAGGCTTCCCACAGATTTTCCTTAAACCAAGTTAGTGTTAGTATTAATCTTACTATTGTAAATTAGATATACATGTATGTTCGTGTGATGTGTTTTCGTCTGGATGTTTTGTGTGGGGTTTGGGGGTAGGGGAATCGGGTGGAGTGGATATAGAGGAGGGAAGGGGGAGGGTATGGGGAAGAAAATATTGCTATGTACCTTTTTTGTCATCATTGCTGTACATAAATACATAAATAAATAAATAAATATATATATATATATAAATAAATATATATATATATATATATATTATATATATATACATAAATATTAACTTCTATGGACAGCACTCCTGCATTCTGCCTCCCTTATCACCAAGAACTCCTCGTGACAGAAGCATGTTGGTTGTAGAATTATTATTATTATTATTATTATTATTTTGTTGTTTTAATTCATACTTTGCATGTGATGTCACAACTACTGGCTGGCAGGCAAGAACATCATTCTCCTAGCAACGAAACTGTCACATTTGTACTCAAGGATTTAAGTTTAAAGAAGTAACCTTCGTAAGGAATGTACTCAAGGACTTTTATTCTAAAGATTAAATTTGATTTATTAAACAAAAACAATCCCGTAGGAGAAAAACAAACTACAACACGCTTAAACTTCAGGAATTAAAAATTACAGAAACGGAAACTAAGAACTTAGACACAGGCTGATTGTAATTATACCAAAACTGAACAGGACAAAACAGGTTTAGAGTACTCACTGAAACTAGGCTAAAACCAACAGGACCAGGCAGAACTACCTTGACAAATAGACAATGACGAGACAACAAGTGATACAGAGGACGGAAACTAAATAAGAGACTAATGACAAACACTGAACAGCTTTGAAGGGAATACAAGATGGGGACTGGATAGAAAACCATGTGATAAGGCAACAGGAACAAGACTAAGAAATGGAGGGAAGACATAAAAGGCTGACCTAAAACCTGGACTGGACTCGGAAACACAAGAGACTAACAAAACACGATGACTAAACAATACACAGAAATCGTAATCAGGGAAAGCAAAATCCATGAAACACAAGAGTCCATATTCAGGTCAGGAGGGGAGCGTTACAGAAACCTAGTAAGCTCATCAAGGATCTTGCTAGGATGTTGCAGGTGAAAACAACATGCCAGATCGTAATAATAATAATACCTACATCAATTACTTCATGCATGAATTCTTGTACCCTTATTGTAAAGTGTTACCAGAGTAGTTATTCTAACCAACAACACACACACACACACACACAAATGTAATCTCATCTTTTATAGAGCAGTGACACAGGCATTTTTTAAATCATGTGCCGGATGCTTTAATAGTCTTTCTACATGGGTTCAGTTAATGATCGGGCTATAATAAGACCACGTCGGCTATGTAATCGCTGATAACCGGGACATTTTCATAGTGGTTGGTGTAAACCGGGATATTTCAGCGTCGGCAGGGTGTAGGGATTCAGATGAACACTTCATCACACGACGGAACATATTAGCAAACATTTGCAAACGTTAACGGGAAGCTAGCTAACTAGTAACACATTTGCTTTGATTATGAAGATATTTCTGTTTCACCTACGACAGGGAAACATAACAATCAAGCTGACTGTATTACATAAATTTATTCTGAGCCTAACAAAAGTGACTTTTTCCATTATACAGGTGATTTGAACGGGATCCGGCTTGGTTACGGGGGCTATGCCTTCAGGTAGTATTTCATGACGCCATTCCCTGACCCAATCTCCAGACCCCAAACCCGTTACAACGCAGAGCTGTGGTGGAGGTGCAGCCTGATGATGACCTGCAGCCACTGCACTTGGACCAACTTAGCTGCAGGGGACAGAATATTGGAACACAATTTTTGATTTTTGTTTTGGAAAAAAAACAAAAAACACATTACAGACAATACGTTATGCTTAGCTCCTTGAGTTTTTATTTTCTTTGTAAAGAAATGCCAGTGACGGTCATCTTTTGCCTGCAATAAGAGATTTTGTTATGCAAGGTCAGTATTTATAGTACTCTGTGGTGGCTCTGATAATTTAGTAATTATGAAATTAAATTTTGAAATTATTAAAATACAAGAATACTGTAATAACTGACAAAACCCTAACATGGTGACCACTTACACATTTAATTTGTCTGCTACTTCTTGCTAGCCCTCTCTCCTGGCTTTCGCAGACTTTGAGGTGTTCCGTTGAGTTTTAATCAAAGTTTCAAATTCCTCGTAACCTTCAAGCAATAACTGTTGCTCTGCTGTGGAGTAAAACTGGGCTCGCTGTTTGGCCATGATGAGCAGCCAATAGCAGTGTTGCTGATCAACGTTTCTACTATTGATACATCTCCCCTTTTATGCCAACGCACGTACGTGCAATCATCTCAGATGACTCAATCCAACAATACTAATCGTAAATGGCATGTGTTTGAAGAACCTAATTAGCCAAATCATGATTAGCCCAATGATGTCATCTTGGATGTAATTTGATCTCAGATGTATTAAGCAACATACGAAGAATGGACCCCAGGGGCCTCATTTATAAACGTTGAGTGCGCACAAAAGAAGACGTATGCAACTCTCTACGCAATAATTGGGATTTATAAAAAGCTAACTTGACGGGAAAATGTGCAGTCCTTCAGGACAACTCTGACCCATGCGTACGCACAAAAACAGGTGAAATGAGAAATGGCGACACCGTCGGCAGATGGATGAAACACGTAGGCTTCTGTAGATCTGTCTGAAAGTGCAGAGCGTTGTTTAAACTAAATCGAAATATTGCCTCTCATTAATAATATGAAGATGTCACAAAGCCATGCTTACAATTTTCAGCCTGCAGTGAAAAACAAACAAAATAAAACAAGATTGTAACGTAAAAGCAAATGAAGCACATATTGCACATATTTGCAAGAAGAACACTCAAATGTTATCTGTTTAGTTGGCATGTTACGTAATTCATCCTCATAAATAATACGGTAAACAGAACAAAATCATGTTTAAAACAGATATTCTTGTTGATGTCTCTGTCTGGCGGTGCAGATAGTTAAATAAATAGATTATGACAGATAGATAATAAATAGATAATAGATAGCATTTATTGTCCATTGGGGAATATTGTTTTCATAGTATAACTGTCGTAATCAGATAGAGAAACATAGTGGTCATTTAGATATGCATTTAGTTCTTTTCATTTTTAAATGAGTTTCATCGTGACGCATGTCTTAACCATTTTGAAATATGCAATAAATTCCATTTGTGCAGAACTATTTTCCATTTACAATTAGATTAATACCGAACTCTGTAGATTTTCACATACAATCAAATGGATGGTTAAAAAAAGCCACGCCATCACAATGCGTAATGACACACAATAGCTGATCTTGCACTGTTAGAACATAATAATAATAATAGCCTAATAATGCATATTATTTAACACAGGATTTTTGGCGACTGGCACTTTCCAGATGGAACGGACTGACAGGTCAGGGATATCTCAGCCAACCCTTAGCCGGGTTATGCCAGGCGTGTTAGTCGGTATAATAGGCTTGTCGCATAATTACATTAAGTTTCCGTACACGGCGGGTGAACAGTCAAACAAAAAAGCACAATTTGTCCGGTTTCACAAATGTAATCGGTGCTATTGACTGCACTCATGTTGCCATAAGGACAATGAATGAGAATGAACATGCGTTCATTAATCGAAACCATTTGCATTCCACCAACGTCAAAATAATTTGGGATGCAGACATGTTGCTGTAATGTAGCCAATTTCCCCCACCCGTGGCAGACACACTTTCGCGATGAAGCGCTAGACGCTTTGACATCGACTAATATCTGACCACTTTATATTTCGGCCACGGTCCGACTTTCTTACAGCATCTGCAAGCTTTTGCCACTCCAACGCCTTTTCGCCATTGGTAATAGGCACACTGTGCTCTTCAAACAACATTTTCCTCCTCTTTTCCACCTCGCCAATAATATTTTCTACTTCACATTGAGTGAAGTGGCTTTTTTTGGTTTTCCTCCGTGTTTCACATGCTTTCTCAATCAATTAATATTAATTTGGGGCGTTTCACTGACTATTTATGGGCAAATAAGGGCGTGACATGTAGCCGCAAAAGCTGCGCTACGTATTAGAGTTGATTGTGATTTATAAAGGGAAAAAGGCGTAGGACGTGCGTGCGCATGCTTTTATAAATCTGAATATTTGTTTGCGGACGCATGTCCTATATTTCGTCCGTACGCCACTTCTTACGCAAATCCACCGCAAAGTTTTGTTATGTGGGGGGGGCTCTCCCTAGGGGGGTCGGACCGTTTTTGGAAAAATTTTTTTTTGAAAAATAAACCATAAACCCATGGCATTTTCTGGAGAGTTTTGTGCAAAGAAATTGAGAAATCGAGTCTTACATGTAGTACTGTCAAATATTTAATTGCGATTAATTGCACATTTGCTCTAAATGTCCCTTAATTTCTTTTTGTCCCATTATTTTTTTTTAATTTTAATGCTACATTGAAAAGTGGATCGGCTTGTTTTGTGCAAATGTTTATTATTGAAAACAACATTGGCATATTCTATCTAAAGTCATCCATTGTCGCCTGGCTTTGACAAGTGGGCGGTGAATTCGCATCAGCTGTGTGCTTTGCCATCAAGTGATATTTCAGACAGGATGCGATGATAGCTCAGTTCAAAATGACCAAAAACACACATATCACTTGTCTTGTCAATGGAACCATTTGGCATCTTTTTAAAAGTAAACTTTCCATTCAGAATTTTATTGGCATCCATTTCGGTGTCTCGCGCTCGCCATCCGCATAAAACGTAACGTAGCATACTACTCTTTGGCCAGCTCGCAAGCCCAAACGAGTGTTTGCAATTGATATGGTGTGTGCCGTGATCATGTTGTTTTGTTTACGGTCTACCTAGATCCGGTGTAGTGTTGTAGTTTTTCTAATGTTACTAGTTGTTGCAACAGCGTGTGAAAAAAACTACAAAGTTTGCCAGGCCAAAAAGAGCGTTAATCCCGCAATAAACAAATTGACGCCGTTAAAATGGGTATATGTTAACGCCGTTAATAACGCATTTAATTGACAGCACTACTTACATGATATATGCAAAACTGCAATGTTAAGAGCCTATATTTTGAATTGCTGTAGTATCAACATGTATTAGGGCATTTAGCATTTACAGTAGTACATTACTGTTCATCAGTCATCAGTTGATTACACATTTTATTACCTTGTTATGATATAAGAAGTGACCCATACAACGTGCCAAACATAATCTGACACATGAAGAGACAGTGCAGCATGTGAAAGTAGCAACAGCTGAGAAGATTTGGATCTTTGGTGACCAGGTTCAGCTCACACAAACTTCCTTCTCCCATTCTTGCTATTACACGCGCGCACACGCACAGACACACACACACACA
>JACXGM010028349.1:0-14094 GCA_016801145.1 Umbra pygmaea | reverse complement strand
TTCTCCATATCCGTTCAGTCTTTCTACAGTTTCTTTTTAATTTATTTGTTTCTTCATCCCTCCAAGGAGGTTTCTGTTTTTTAATTACCCTTGTTTTCAATGGAGCCACAATATTAATTGTTGTGCTTAATCTTGTAAAGAGGCTGTTTACAAGGTCATCACAGGAGGATGGTAGAAAAGGCAAAGGGATGTTAACAATATGTTTTCTAAAATGTTCTGTTACTTCAGCGGAGAGATAACGTTTTTTTGACTGTACGTTCTGCATTACTTTGCATGAAGGGGGTCAACACAGTAAAAAATATACAGGAATGGTCAGACAAGCCTATATCAGAGACAGATGATACTTCAATGTTTAGCCCCCGTGAAATGACCAAGTCTAGCATATGGCCACGATTGTGAGTCGACTCTTTGACATGTTGAATAAAATCCATAGAATTTAAAATCTCTAAAAATTCCATCACTTTGGTATCTGTCCTATTATCAAGATGCAGGTTAAAATCACCAGATAAAATAACCATGTCATGGTTTATATAAATAGTAGAAAGAAATTCTGAAAAATCTGTTAAAAAAGTGCAGTTTTGCCTTGGAGGTCGATAAAGTGTCACAACAAGTACAGATGGCTGACATTTTAATATTACAGCATGGTGTTCAAAAGAACTATAATCCCCAAGAAATACTTGGTTGCCATTTAAAGCACTTGAAAAAATACTGGCAGTGCCACCACCCCTCTTGTTTCCTCTCATTGACTGAAATAAACTATAGCTAGGGGGAGTGGCTTCAATTAGGGTAGCTGTTGACTCTACCCATGTTTCAGTTAAAAAGAAACAGTCAAATTTATTATCTAAAATAAAATCATTAATTACAAATGATTTATTGTTCAATGATCTAATGTTGATTAGACCTAACTGTAGTATTACAGGACTCCGTAGTCTTTGAGAACATCGTCCTAAAACATTTGATCTAATGGGTACAAGATTAACCACGTTTGCTCCTTGTTGCTTACATTTCCGTTTTAGCCTGGGCCTGGACACCATGGATTTAATAGGAGTTTGTTTATCCATGGGCACAGTCAGTCAATTTTTAAAACAACTGGCAATGTTGTCAGAGAGTATTTTGCATCCTGCTCGATTTGGGTGTAGGCCATTTCCTTTAAAAAATTTCAAAATTATCACAAAAACGTGTACCTTCACGACTACAATGCGATTTTAGCCACGTATTGAAATTTAAGATCCTACTGAAACGCTCTAGACCCCTCCGATAGCATGGTATAAGGCCAGAGATTATTATATTTTTTCTAGTATCCTTTAAAGTTTTTAGTAGTGTTTTGTAGTCGTCTTGTAACACTGTCGACTGTCTGTGTAGGATATCGTTGGATCCGACATGTATTATAATAGTTTCAACGTTGGTGTAACCATCTAGTATTTGTGGCAGGCGTGTGTTAATTTCTAATACACCGGCACCAGGGTAACAATGCATTTTTGTTAGACCACAAAGCTCTGATGACAAATAGAGGTCCCTCACAATAGAGTCTCCGATAATGGCAGTAGACGCTGTTTTGTCTGTTTCGCTTATTGACGGTCTTGGGTCAATATGTTTCACGGTGGCAAGAGGGTGAAAACGGTTTGACAATCGCAGATCGGAGACCAAAGGTGTTATCGTTTGCCTCACGTTACCTTTTCCACGTACTGTTTTCCATTTCTGATCCACAGGTCATGGTATCGAACAAGCAGACTTTAATGGTGGGATTGGCTGCCCGGTCAAACTGTTTAGCATGGGGAATTGGTCGTCAGCCTGGGTATTTATACCCTGTTCCTTCCCTGTAGAGTTACTGAGTTTAGTAGAGCAGTAGTCGGTCTGGGCATGGAGGAATGTCGATTCAAAAGCATCATGGCATTGATTTGAGTCCTTAAGCAGGGTAATACGCTCGTATAGCCCCTTGTTTTCCAGGTGGAGCTTGATCAATCTATCCTTTAGCTCGACAATTTCCTTACACTTCTCACACAGATATGCGTCAATAAATTTGTCCAGTTCAACTAATGTAAACATATTGCAATTTTTGCATTTCATTGCTTTTAAAGAATCAGGTCCGGGTGCCTGTCTTTGATTCATGTTTGCTACGATTCTTTGCCTGCGGGTCTCCCAGCCAGGATACTGTCAATGCTGAACATACCAGCGGGCATCACAGATATGCAAAAGTAGAGATAAAACGCTTCGCTTTTAAAAAGTCCTGAGTTCGATGTCGGTCGGCAAAAAGTATGTAGAACGCTCCTAAATCTGCGTCCTAACATCAAGTTTGTTGACTTTGCTTGTTTTTTCCTGTGCTAGACGGACTCCCTTGTCCGTTGGGTGCGTTGAGACTGAGGCTCCACAAACAGGTCTTGTTTTCCATAGAGAGTCCATGGAAAGCATCAGAACAAAATATTTGCTCAGGCTCCTATGCTCATGGACAACTCACGCTCTCCGTCTCTGCAAGAGACAAGATTTGGAATGATTCAGATTTCTCTTGGCACAGCTACGAGAAGAATAACAACTTTCAGAGAGGTTGCTCACGTCACATCTACGTTGTTGAGCTCAGTTTGAGGCTGCGTAGCAGTTGCGCAGTACGCTCAGCTACCACCAGAAAAGTGCTTCTAATTGACTTCACTTGGTCTCTGTTGAAGTCAATGGTGTCGCTTGGTCCATTTTATATACTGTCTATATTTTATAAATTCTAATTATAGAAGGTCGTCATTGTTCTGCTTTTAACATTTACAATTTTCACGTTGAGAAGCTATTACTGTATCACCTAATAGCATAGCTAGCTAGCAAGCTAACATTAAATAATCATTAGGTGTGGTCATTTTCTGCTGCAATCAAGTGGATTGTTGACGATGACAATGGTAATACTGTTGATGTCTAAACAAGGATGATACACACATTTTTTATTCAATAAGGTGTTAACTAAACATAAAATAATAACCTAAATTTAGGCTAATTTTAATGTGACAATGACAAGCAGACGTGTAGGCACAGGTGGGCATGGGTGTACACTAGCCCATCCACTGTGGAGCCAGGACCACCTAATCAGATTGAGGAAAAAATGTAAACGTGATTTATGAATATAACTTAAACAAAAGGTACAGGAGATCGATCATTCACGTCTGATCGAGTTGTTACATGAACCAGCTTCTTGGAGTTATTGTCACTCTGCCAATCACCAGCTGTACTGTTGAACGTGTGTTTTCCACTGTCAAATGGATAAAAACATGTCAGAGGGCATCCATGCTAACAAGACACCTGAACAACTTGTCATTACTTTTCATTTCATAACCTTCTATATGGGTAAAATTGTGAAACTGATCTTTTCTTTTCTGAAAACTGAACATACATACATACATACATACAGTTGAATCACTATATTACACATACAGTAATCAGGAGGAAGGATACCTATTCACAATGGCCAAAGCAGGCCTGTGCCCGAAGCACTGGAGCCTCATCCATCCATTTACCTCAGTTGCCAGCTTTACGTTTGAGGCATTGTCAGTATGATGCAGATTAACTTTTCATCCTTTAAACCCCAGGCAGTCATCATAGCTTCCCTTAGCCCATTGCAATGTTTTGACCCTTGTGGTCTTCGGGAATAAATGCTGATTGTTGACACTTCATGTTCAAATTGAAATCAGTGTTGATGAAATGTATACTAAGGCTAATATATGGCTCCATATGGTTTAGCTAGACTATAGGTCAGTAGTGGTGGCAAAGTACTCTGCTTTGCCACCTCATTAGCCACATTTCTCATAAAGCAGGCAGAGCAACTGTGGTAAAATTATAACGTTTGTCCAAAGTATGCATAAACTTTCTAAAGCTGTTGTTTTCAACTGTGCTAATGGGGTAAATATCTTTGTCGTAAAAGTATGCAATGGCATGTGTTATTTTGTTGTGCCTCTCCGAGCTCGATAGATATGGAGTTAAACTGTAAAATGTGTCTTTAATAGACGACTGCTCTCCCTCCGACATCTTCACTCATGCTGATTTTTAAATGCCACCAAATACCACAAATATGACCTTGCTGACATTATTGGCTGAGTGAGTGTGGCCTTTGGGAGCTTGCGCATGCGTGTTCTCTTACAAAATGCAATTGGCAAAACAATCATTTTTTGTCGATCATTAGGAGCCGAAATTGAAATCGCAATAAAAATTTGATCAATTGAACAGCCCAAACTTCGCTGTTTGAAGGAAGACAAATCTGTTTTCAATTGCATTAAAACAAGTGATTTGAGCATTAAGGCCTGCAGTGTGAGCAATGCCTAACTGTCAAGATTCCTTCAAAATTCATGCCTTCATAAACTTTATGGGGAAAGAAGTTATAGGTGCATGTCATTAAACTTACTCTTTAAACGTACAATATGTAGTTTTTGGCAGCTAGGCCTCTCTCAATCAAAACAATAGCAAAAGATGCACTTGGATGACGTCAGGAAGTAGCGTGGGATTATGGGTTTTGTTATCGTCGTCAATGACAACCTTCCAATCAAGTGTCTCCGGCAGAAAAAATTGACAGAAGACAAAATGAAACATCCCGTGTCTTCGAATTACATTACAAATTTCTCTGGGTTTGAAAGTTGGTGGAAACATTTAGGACAATGTAAGTACACAACTAAGAAAAATTCATAATAAATATCCAATAAATTTCGTTCCACTTCATCATTGTGTCCCACTTCTTGTTGATTCTTCACAAAAAATTACAGTTTCATATCTTTATGTTTGAAGCCTGAAATGTGGCAAAAGGTCGAAAAGTTCAAGGGGGCCGAATACTTTCGCAAGGCACTGTATTTGGAAACAAGCATTTCTTTGGGAAACATTATGACAAATATTACTACAACAGACATACACTGGAATGTATTGCTTTTAATTGAACAATGTATATAAAAATCTTTCAAAAATATCAGTTCACCTAAAAACAAAAATGTATTTAGTATAAAACAAACACAAAAATATTAAAATGAAAAAGGGATGCTAATAATTGTAATATAGTTAACAGTGCAAACTGGAATTCATATAGTAAAGACAGTACATGGTCAAATAAAATAAAATGTGTACAACAGGACAAACAGTGTTTCTGTATCCCCCTATATGCCTTTCTCCCTTTACTTTTGTCATTAAAGCTGCAGTGTACAACTCCTACATATAAACAAACATCTGTTACATTCAAGCCCTTGCCAAACCAGTTCACACAATGCTGATTAAGCCTATCGCCGCCAGGTGAATCGCTTTGTATTTGTAACAATGTTTTTAAATTTGGTGTCTGGTGTGACATTCCCATGCTGGAGCACCAGTAGTGATGTGTTTTATATCACCCAGCCATGATTGGTTTACCAGTGCAAAAGAGGATAACCACGTTGTAAAGGGAGAAGGGGCTAACGTTACAGGAACTAGGAGTATGCTGTAAAATTCTGCAGAAAAACCTAAGAAGCATCTAAGAAAAACCTTGACGCTCCAGATAAAAAGTAACTCTGCGTTCAGATGAAGGATTACAGTCTAAAAAAAGAAGGTGATCTATGAGTAGGCATAAGTCATGAACTCATGTTAACATTGTTTGTGTGACTAATCTCACTGCCAGAAGGGGAAGATAGAAATTCTGCACTGCAACTTTAAAAAAATACCCCACAAAAATAACCTTTACAAAATTAAACCAAGTACAAACAGTAATACAAAAACAGAATAGATGAAGTATTAACAGTACATAGTACATTCAAATGGAAACAAAAGTAATGTTTCACAGAGAACATTTTATATATCGCAACAACATGACAATTCTGGTTAAGACTTTCGGTTAATCCTGGGATTTAATCTGTTTGCACTTGCTTAAAAGGCAGTTTTTACATAAAATGTCTCTACTAACATTTAAAAAAACAACACACAGCAGAGGTGGTAGCTGTAGAACTTGTTTTGTTAATAATTGAAAAGGGAGTGTTTCTGTTTTCAGATGATTTCTGAAGAAAACATAGAGACTTCTGTTCTAGCCTCCAGTGTATTTCCAACTCATTTCCAAAACTGAGCTGCAAGGACAGAGATGTTTTGACTGTGTGGATCGCAAGCTGAGTTATCTAGACATGAGATGTCGAGTGCTTGGATGCCCACATGTGCTGGTTCATTTCATCAGATTTTATTGCAATCATGCTGTCCTTGATCAATTTATGTCAAAAGCTAGAGGCCCATTCATTGAGAAACCAACAAAAAATGACACTGGTGCTCCCTGCAATTTCCCACAAAGCTGGCTTTTGTTCGCTGGCATGACTTCAATTGTTGAGCCTACATTCCTGGTATCTGCTAAAATTACTTTTCTTTGTACCTTTCCTGTCACTCTGCAAAGAAGCTCCATAACTCTGTCTTGCTTCCATATTTTCCCATTTTGCCAAAGTGAAGCAATGTTTTCTTCTGACCTTAAACACCTTTCAATATCCCGATGGGGAATAAGGCGCTCATAGCCCTGCTTCTTTCCCAAGTAGAAATGGACAACAGGCCACTTTCCATTCAGCACAGATTTCATTTCATTCCAGAAGGATGTCCTCATCTGTGACACATAGCTTGACAACTTTTGAGACTCCAAAGGTTGTGCAAAATCTATCTGCTGTGGCCACATCAGTGCAACTGCAATGAAATGTAATGCCATGGTCTCTCCGTATGGTATTTGTCCTTGAAGAACCTTGCAAAGAAGCTGAATCAGAATGTTGTAAGGGCAAATGTGTGAAGAATCAAGTTTGACACAGCTCAACACAACATTGGCATAGAAAAAGTTGACATTATCTCTAACACTTCTTTCAGGATTAGGGGTGTTATTTAGAATAAAGGCATACTGTCGGACTATATTAACCACTATGTCAGTTGGGGTGCCATTTGAAAGGAGATTTAAAATCCCAGAGTAAGTATCAGCTTTTATCTTTTCCAGAAACTGTCTCCCTTTGTGAATTTTGAGCCCGATGCTCAAGTTCTTGTTTTTCATTAATTCTTTGGAGTCCATCTTGCAAAAGAGTTCGCAGTATTGATAAAAGCATCGAAAGAGCTCCTGTCTGGTTTTGTACTCTCGACTGTCTTTCAGGGTGAACATGTGACTCAAGTTGACATAAAAGCTGTCAAGAAAATCAAAGTGCTTTTTCATGTTATGTCTGAGGCTATAAAGAAGCTCTTCAAAACCTTTAAGAATGTAGTAATACGATGAATGCTTGTTTTGTTTGGAATCATTCCTTGCAACATCTTGTATTGTAATATTGCCAGAGAGAACCTCACTCAAAATATCATGTCGGACATTTCCTGAAGAAAATACTGGAATCTTCTCCAGTAATTCAATGATGATGCCTGCAACTTGAATTTCTCCAAGGCACCCTGCAGTGTTGTAAGGACAGTTGTCTCTCCTGTTTTGTACTCTAAAAGTAGCCTCCCTCTTTGCAATGTCCTGTGTTTCCCTGAAGGCCTCTGTTGCTGACTGTGCCATTTTGAGATAGGCTTTCAGATTTTCAGGTTTTATGGGATCGTCTTTGTCCTTTTTTATTGCATTCTTTAGCTCATGCTTGATCACTTGTGCAGATGTGTCAAAAATGTAGGAGTTGTCCCTCGAAAGCTCTTTAGCCTTTTTTGCCCATTCTTTTGCTTCAGTGAAATCTAGTTTTTTCAGGTATTGGTATCTAGCAAGAAGCTGAGAGATGATGGCATCTTTTTTATACCGCTTGGCTGCATTGAGTAGCACATTTTCCTCAACACCTGGTGTTTCCTTTGCAATATCCTGGATGAGTGGTGAGAAGCGTGACTCTTCACCCTTGACTGAGTGATGTCTTTTCACTAACATGGTGTGAACATTTTTCTTGAGATTGTCGTCGCCTTGTATACAGTCGTAAAACTTGTCTGTAGTTAGCAATATATCAGTGATCCCAGCTTTGGTTACGCCATATGTGCTTGTAAGCTCCTGCAAACAATGTTCAGCCATACTTGAGTGGATCATTCTAACTGCCTCAAATACAACGGTACCCTGCTCTGTGCAGTAGGTCACTAAGTTGGAAAATTTTCCAAATCCATCCTTAACATCTGACGATCCACAATATGGCTTTGTCTGAAGGCTAAGAAACTCTTCACAGAGGGAGACTGAGAGAGCTGCACTCTTACAGTAGACATTCAACAGGACCAACACAGCAATTAGCTGTGCCTGTTTGTGAGATATATTGAAGCTCTTAAGTGTGTTGCGTGCTACACCCCGTATATACTCAGAGGAAAAGTTCTTCTTCATGATCATGAAAGCATAGAATGTGTCTGCATTCTTGTAGGTCTTCTCAATCTCCTCCAGTTTTTTCTCAAACTGCTTCTGCTCTGTTTCAGAGAGGTTATTTCCGATGAACACAGAATGTTCACTTGATTCCTCCCAAGACTCAGCCCTCATGCAGTTGAGTAGAATGACCTGTGGGAACCTAAATCCAATTTCCCTCTTGACACATTCTTTGTCAATAAGTTGCTGCAAGTCAAATGCATCCTCCATCTCCTCAAATTCATCTAGCATGAGCAACACAGGAATCCGGGCGTACTGCTCTGTTGTGTCATACATGAGTAAATTCACCACCTGCTCTGCGACAACAGCACGATCAGCGCTTCTGTCCTTCAGAACTGCACAACGGTACTTGTCTTTCAGTGCCCATAATATATGCATGCCTAGTGTAGTTCCACCACATCCTGGAAGATGGGAAAGGTTGAATGACACACAAGCTTTTCTCAAGGAAGCCAAAGGTGGAAGGACTGTGTTCATGATGAAGTCAAACTTGTCCCGTTTGATGAATGGCATAGATCCTGGCTGCTCTGAAAAATAGAAGTTCCACCATGAAACCTTTCCTCCTTTGTAGAACTTCTCCTCAATGAGGGCTTTGTCTTCATTACCTCCCTCACACTGGTTCACACACAGAACATTCAGCATGTCCAGGCTGCTCTCAGCTTTTTTTTTAAGCAGCACTTTGCTGCCACCGCCACAAGGTAAGAAGCGACGGGATTTACGGTTATCTGACCACAGGCTGAGAATGGTGCCATTAACCTCAGCGAAACTAAGCTCATAGATTGACCTTGCTTTGATGTCTATTCCATAGCGGGTTTCGATAAGGTCCTTCCAGCAGGTGAATGCTTCTTCATTTTCACAGATGCAAAGGATTTGCTCTGTTCCTTTGAGCTCCTGCCAGAATATGCTGAATGTCTCAAGCAGAGGGTCCATTTTCTCACTTACAGTAGAAAGTAATATGAAAACGACCAGGAATCTCTTGGGTGGTAGCACATCTTTGCGACAAAGGAATGAAATGACTCGTACAGATGCCCCCTTCTCTATCAACCAGTCATCTACATCTGAGGGCATCTCTCTTTCGATACCTCCATTGCAGAGGATCCAGCTGGTGTTTCGAGTCAGTTTTAGCTTGCTAGCTATGTCTCCAACAGCCTCTGTGATTTTATATTGTACTGGCAAGTGGACATTCAATGTACTCTGTTCTTCAAAATGCTTAATCAATCCACTTTTTGTCGACTCTGGGTCATAGTCCAAGACAGCAGTTGGGTTAAGTTCAAGAAGAAATCCAAGGGATTCCAATTGAACGAAATGTGATTTGTTAGTCACTATCACATATCGCTCAAAGTGGGATTTGTCTAAGGAATGGGATCCACCCGTTATCATTTCACTTAGTCTGGATCCCTGGACACTCTGTCTAACCACACTCAGGTGGTTTTCCTCTGCTTGTTTTCTTAATTGTGAGAGCTGTGAAACATTAGAGAGAAATTGGTTATATTCTTCCATCGGCTTGGCAAACGTGGTCGGAGCAAGGAGATCCCTGCTGCTGCTGTTATCACGAATAAAGAAGAGCTTTTTAATTTCTTCTTTTTCTGTTTCTTTGCCTTTAGACTTCCTTTTTGATTTCCTTGTATCTAAACTGTAAACGTGATAGATATTCTCTTCACAGATGACATAGTCTGCCACAATATCCACTTCGATTACATACTTCTCTGATGATGTCATGTCAGGATTGAGAACCTCAACAAATCGAGGTGGCTTGATGCACAGCTTGGCTGCCAGAATATGTTTATGCTCAAAATGTCCCTCAATGGCTTGTGGCAGCACATTAACATATGCTTCTTTGTCTTGGACACTAACTCCCAAAACCTGTCCATGGACATAGTCTGGCGTGTCACCCACTCCAAAATGTATGGTGCCATTTGTGCGGCTATTCATGCAGGCTGCTGCAAATCGAATAACCTCATTGGTGAATTTTTTCATTTTGCTCTCCACAGTTGCCTCTGACATATTTATGTATCCTTTATATTCATGACAGGGTTCGATATAATCGGATGCACCTGATTCTGTTATATCAAGAATGCTGTTCACCTTGTATCTACAGGCATCATGGTGTCGATGAAAAGGGTATGGCTTGCACGGTCTACCAGACTGATTTGTTGTTGGGTTAATCAACTGTTCTTTCTTACGTTTCAAAAGTTCATCTCTATTGTGAATAAGTAATTTTGCAGGCCCCAGAGTGACATCCACGTCTAATAAATCTGATTTCTCCAAAAGTAAAAGGCTGGGGCCATTTATGTTCTGTTGAAACAGGATATCTGCAACTTCCTCTTCCACACGAGCCATGTTGATAGCCCAATGTTTTACATGATTTTTGTTCCAATCCTTTATCTCAGCTGGCAGGTCAGTTGAGTTGCCATCCTCTTCATTCTGTGAAAAAAATAAAAGCTAATTTCTGTCAAATGTTTATGAGTACTTTATTTTACTTTAGCCAATCTAAGGGCATTTACACTACAATCATTTCTCCATAAATTATTACTTTTTTTTAAAACACTCAAGCTGCTAGATACTTTTTGTAATCATTCTTCATGTGCACTATCTGTGAAAAGCAAGGTCAGTTTGACATTTGTTGTGATGGTTGTCTGTTGTTATGAACCTTTTCCTTCACTGAAACAGGAGTGCATCAGAAAATACATGAGCAGCAGGACCGCTACCTCCGCCTTTGTGCAAGGAGGAGCAGGAGGAGCACTGCCAGAGCCCTGCAAAATGACCTCCAGCAGGCCACAAATGTGCATGTGTCCACTCAAACGGTCAGAAACAGACTCCAGGAGGGTGGTATGAGGGCCCGACGTCCACAGGTGGGGGTTGTGCTTACAGCCCAACACTGTGCAGGACGTTTGGCATTTGCCAGAGAACACCAAGAGTGGCAAATTCACCACTGGCGCCCTGTGGCAGATGAAAGCAGATGAAAAGCAGGTGAAAGCAGATGAAAGCAGGTTCACACTGAGCACATGTGACACAGTCTGGAGACGCCGTGGAGAACATTCTGCTGCCTGCAACATCCTCCAGCATGACCGGTTTGGAGGTGAATCAGTAATGGTGTGGGGTGGCATTTCTTTGGGGGGCCGCACAGCCCTCCATTTGCTCCCCAGAGTTAGACTGACTGCCATTAGGTACCGAGATGAGATCCTCAGACCCCTTGTACTGGTGTGGCCCTGGGTTCCTCCTAATGCAAGACAAGGCTAGAACTCACGTGACTGGAGTGTGTCAGCAGTTCCTGCAAGAGGAAGGCATTGATGCTTTGGACTGGCCCGACCATTCCCCAGACCTGAATCCGATTGAGCACATCTGGGACATCATGTCTCGCTCCATCCACCAATGCCACGTTGGACCACAGACTGTCCAGGAGCATGCCCAGGTGTTGTAGGGTCATACAGGCACGTGGAGGCCACACACACTACTGAGCCTCAATTTGACTTGTTTTAAGGACATTACATGAAAGTTGGATGAGCCTGTAGTGTGGTTTTCCACTTAGATTTTGAGTGTGACTTCATATCCAGACCTTCATGGGTTGATAAATTTGATTTCCATTGATAATTTTTGTGTGATTTTGTTATCAGCACATTCAACTATGTAAAGACGAAAGTATTTCATATGATTAGTTCATTCATTCAGATCTAGGATGTGTTATCTTAGTGTTCCCTTAATTTTTTTGAGCAGTGTTTAAAAACAGTGATGGCCATAATGATTTTAATAATTTTATTTCGTACTTTCCTATTTCAACAGGAATTGTGTCAATCACAGGTCCTTCATTGATAACTGTTGACAATTTTAGGTGTTGCTTTTTTGTGGAACAAACTATACTGTGTAGGGAAATATTATCTTATATAAATTGCTTTTTTCACATTTTTTTTATGTCAAATTCTTTCCCATATTTCATTACATTTGGTTAACATGTTTTGTATGTCATTTAGAAGAGGGGGAAAGTATCACAATCCAATCAGTGAGGTTTTTTATAAAACTGATTTAAACCATAATTGAAAAGCTTTAATTAGTATGTCCAACATAATTCCAATCAAAATAGAAATATTTGGAAGCTGTAGTGTACCATTACATACAGGTCCTTCTCAAGAAATTAGCATAATGTAATGATAAAAATTAAACTTTCATATATTTTAGATTCATTGCACACCAACTGAAATATTTCAGGTCATTTATTGTTTTAATACTGATGATTTTGGCATACAGCTCATGAAAACCCAAAATTCCTATCTCAAAGAAATAGCATATTTCATCTGACCAATAAAAGAATTGTTTGTAATACAAAAAAAAGAAAAAGTAAACCTTCAAATAATTATGTTCAGTTATGCACTCAATACTTGGTCGTGAATCCTTTTGCAGAAACGACTGCTTCAATGCGGCGTGGCATGGAGGCAATCATACTGTGGCACTGTTGAGGTGTGATGGAGGCCCAGGATGCTTCGATAGCGGCCTTAAGCTCATCCAGAGTGTTGGGTCTTGCGTCTCTCAACTTCCTCTTCACAATATTCAACAGATTCTCTATGGGGTTCAGGTCAGGAGAGTTGGCAGGCCAATTGAGCACAGTAATACCATGGTCAGTAAACCATTTACCAGTGGTTTTGGCACTGTGAGCAGGTGCCAGGTCGTGCTGAAAAATGAAATCTTTTCAGCAGATGGAAGCATGAAATGCTCCAAAATCTCCTGACAGCTAGCTGCATTGACCCTGCCCTTGATAAAACACAGTGGACCAACACCAGCAGCTGACATGGCAAGCCAGACCATCACTGACTGTGGGTACTTGACACTGGACTTCAGGCATTTTGGCAATTCCTTCTCCCCAGTCTTCCTCCAGACTCTGGCACCTTGATTTCTGAATGACATGCAAAATTTGTTGTTGTTTTGTTGTGCTGCTTCTCTGTAGCCCAGGTCAGGCGCTTCTGCCGCTGTTTCTGGTTCAAAAGTGGCTTGACCTGGGGAATGCGGCACCTGTAGCCCATTTCCTGCACATGCCTGTCCACGGTGGCTCTGGATGTTTGTACTCCAGACTCAGTCCACTGCTTCCGCAGGTCATCCAAGGTCTGGAATCGGTCCTTCTCCACAATCTTCCTCAGGGTCCGGTCACCTCTTGTCGTTGTGCAGTGTTTTTTGCCACACTTTTTCCTTCCCACAGACTTCCCACTGAGGTGCCTTGATACAGCACTCTGGGAACTAGGGATGGTTCTCGAACCCGGTTCTATTACGGACCCGGTTCCAAATTTTTCAAAACCCGATAATCAATAAGGTCTGAGCTTATCGATACTGCTATCGAGACTAGTGAACAAGTGCGTCAATTGTGTATACCTTGGAATTATTATTATATAATATAAAAACGAATTTAGCTTCAACTTCTTATTTTCTCAACCCCTTGTCCACGCAACACAATTCTCGAGCGATTTGCTTTGCGCTGAATAAAACAAGTTTGACTGTTTTTACGAAATCACACACTGTATGTATATAATATACATGTGTTTAATGTTATGTTGCAGTTACATATTACGTAGTGAAACCTAAACATAATTCGGGGCGGGAAGACAAATCTGAGTATAAGAACTTTGCATTAAACGAGCATCGAACAAAAGATTATACGAAAACGGAAAACCAAATAGCAATTGATTTTTTACCTACGCACTTTGTTTTTACCAAGTCGCACACTATATGTATATAATGTACAGTACATAGCATGTTCACATTGCGCGTTTTGAGTGTTCGTAATGGTAGGATGCAGTTACGTATTACGTAGTGAAATCTAA
>JACXGM010028348.1:0-14095 GCA_016801145.1 Umbra pygmaea | reverse complement strand
GCCACCGGCTTAAAGGCACAGGGGTTGCGGTGCCACCGGCTTAAAGGCACCGGGGTTGCGGTGCCACTGGCTTAAAGGCATCGGGGTTGCGGTGCCACCGGTTTAAAGGCACCGGGGTTGCGGTGCCAGCGGCTTAAAGGCACCGGGGTTGCGGTGCCAGCGGCTTGGGCCCGCAATCGCTGCTCGCAGCTATATTTGTATTTGTTTTTCTTGTTTTCAACATAGTTACATAGTACAGGTTTAATAATGAAGAGTAATTTATTGAATAGTAAATAACTATGCAAATAACGTTGTTCAGTTTCTTTAGATTCTTAAAAAAAATGTTTTTTTAATAAATATAGGTTCTACTTCTGGAAGTACACCTAAACCATTAGAGCCCTTGCTGCAGAAGGTGACTGAGAAGACTGACAGTGATATGTTACCCTTGAACAATGTTAGTCCAAAACGGCCCAATGAAGAGACCAACAGCAACCCCAAAAAAAAGGTGGGTATTATACAAATATGCTATGAGTAGCTTTCTTATTCTAATTTCACTGATGTGATGATAATAACATTATCTCCTGCAGTTTTTTTTATTATTTGTGAAGGATAATGGAGGCCAAATGCTAAACTGGAGAAACAGGAAGTAGTATCTGCAGACTTCCAGTCAGATGTATGTTTCTTTTAATAGAAGCAGTATCAGGAAATAACACCTTTCATTTCCAGATGGATTCTTTTTTAATTACTTTAACATTTAGCAGGAATATGTGTGCAAAATAATTATGACATCCATGTCTCTGGTTTTCTATTGATAGGTATGTGTTTGAGTAAAAGTTACATTTTTGTCTCATTCCATAAACTACTGAAAACATTTCTCCCAAAATTGAAATCAAAATATTGTAATTTAGACCATTTATTTGCAGATAATGACATCTGGTCAAAATAACAAAAAAGATGTACTGATGTTCCTGGTCTAATTTGCTCCCCCTCATACCGCGTCACCAATTGGTACATATACCGTAGTTAATTTTAATATGTAGTACTGTATTACCCACACATAGTGGCGAGAAGTATATCAGTTATGTTTTCTGCAGGAGTTTGTGAGTTCAAATCCCTCCTAGGGATACCGAAGAAAAGAAAAAAAAGAAATATATATATTTTTGTTTTTTATTTTTATTTTTTATATACACTACCAATCATAAGTTTGGGGTCACTCAGGAATTTGCATGTGTTTTGATAGAAATTGATACCTTTATTCACCAAGGTGGCATTACATTGATAATAAATTATAATTATAATAATTAGCTTTCATGCGTCTTTGCATGCTCTCCACCAGTCTGTCTGGAAAATACAAAACAAACCTTTCTTTTGATAGAGACTGGTTTAAGAAATCCAATTATTAGTAACAAGAGAACCAGAAAAGCATTATGTCTTTTGATTTGGGTAATGTTTAGGTAAATCAATTTGCTAATGACTTTCCAATAAAAAATTGTGAGATTTGTAGGCTAATTTAGTCAGTTGGAAGGCCTGAAAATCTGACAGACTTGGTTTTGTTTCAGATATAGTCTGATCATATTGTTATAATAATCTGCATTGAAGAAAAAGCAATGCACACCTAGTAACTATGTGACTATCCTTTTGATCCTACAATGTTCCCTTAGATTAGTGCCAAATGCCACAAATGTCCTGAAGTTCTCTTACAAGCAAGAATAAACATCAAGAGTGAGCAGAACTACACTAGCAAGCAGAGACTGCATACTCATCAAAGAAAAACGTTGAGCTTTCTCTCCTCTTACATTGACCCTTGCCCTGCCCAAAATACCATTTCAACATCAATAAAGGCAATTGTCCATTGAGTAGAGACAATATATAGCTGAGAAGTGAATGCTTCTCTACAAACTACAGTGGCATTTAATCAGTTGAACATTTTTTTCTCTCTTTTTAACTAATTCATGTTTGTCTAGATAGAAATCATTGCAACATATTTCAAATAAAGTTCAGTGTATTGTATATGATTGTAGCTTCCCTCACCTTATCAACAGTGATATAAAATGTCCAAAATGAAAAACTGAGATTTTGTCAAAATAAAATGACATTGAGACTTTGTTATCTGACAGAGGCTTTTGGTGGAGAGTATGCTACTAGCTGAGTGTGGAAGCAGCATAGTGCTCTTTGTCACCTTGGACTTCATGTCATGTTTATAAAATATTTCCATTTTCTGCTAATTGAATGATTATGAACACTCACATTAACTAGCAAAGTTTTACAACTCAAAAGATTAGACCAGTGTAGTTCAAGCATATTCAGCTTTGCGTTGCCTGTCAAAATAAACAAATTCCTTTATGTTTTTAAACATCTTTTATTTGTATATTATAAATTTGTATATTATAAATATAGTTATTGGTTTACCTCTTTATTTGGAAGCACAAGTTTATGACATTTTTAAGTATGTTATTAGTAAAACAAATTAACTGGAGCTGGATGTGTCTGACTGGTAGTGTAGTTCTTGGTGTTTGAAAATAGTTTTTACTGAAGTAGTTATTTAATTCATAATGTACTATAATTTGGGCACTAAACACAAGCAATACGTTTGTGATGTGACAAAAGCTTGATTCGGTTAGTTAGACTTGATTGGGAAAAAGTGTGTATGCTAAGGTTTGTTCTCTTTTCTTGACATTTTGCTCACTCAGAGGAAAAAGAGGAAAAAGAAGAAGAATAAGACAGAAGAGCCTATGTCATTGGAGTCAGCACTGTCTGACATTGCCCTGAGAGACAGTGAGGAGAAGAACAAGAAACTGGGCTTAGCTGAGTCTTCTGACAGTGACAGCAATATTAGTGCCATGGATGAGCCGCTCGACTCACTTGAAGACATGTCCGTCTCACTGGAGAAACCAGCCGGTACCTCGGCTGAATCCAGCACAATCATTTCACCTGCGAACACCTCTGACAATCAAGCTCCTCCAAGCGCTGCCTTGTTGCAGACACAAGACAGTGCAAAGAACCAGTCTACCGCAGGGAAAGATAAACACAACAGGGACCAGAGAGACCTACCTCATCCTACTCCTGAACAGAACTCATCAATGGAAACTGCTCCTGACTTCGGCAACGACTCCACCACCAACACGCCATCTGCTGATAACTCCAAGGAAGCATCAAAGACCACTGACCAGAATGTTCCGAAGACAAAAGCTGCTGAAGTAAAGAGTGCTAAGAACAAGAAGGACGGGGCTAACTCAAAGCAAACAGACCTAGACCAGAATGCTAATCAGGGCCAGATGCAGACCAGTCAAGACAAACGGAAAGGAAAAGGCGATCAGCTGAGCCAGACCTCCAAGCAGACCACGACTGGTAAAGAGGGAATGGTGTTTGGCCCTCAGAAGAAACTGGAGGTAATGTAGCTTTTTGACCTATGAAAATGATTGGATCAAGGGGGTCCACGTGGTATAGTGTGCTAAGTTGCTTCACAACAGTCAACATCATAATAGTCACAGGTTCGAGCCTGACTATTGGTTTTTTGACTTTCCCCGGGCCTCCTGCACAAGGCAGCGTAAATTGGCAAAATCAGATTATCTATCCTCCCACATCGCTCTCCAGTGACTCTCTGTGTCCAGGTCAGGCGCCTGCGGATTCAGTCGCAGAAGTATTGTCGGTAAACAATCATCCCATGCATGATCCGACTAAAGGCTCCTGTGATCGATTTGCAGTGCGAAAACAATCAGCAGCTGGGTGGCATGTGGTTTGATGAACCATGTGCACACCCTCTCCATCCCACAGATCTGTCCAGGGAGTTGCGGAACTGCTGACAAGACAGGATTAATGGGAAAAAAATTGTATGTCGTGAGATCAGCACCACTATCATCAGACAATATCATCTCTAACAGAGTTACCAGTAACTCCCTAGAGAAAGAAACACATTAATGACAAGAATGTTTGTAATGGTTTGAAAACAAGCACACACTGATTATGGGGAATAATAAAACGAGTTCGGCGATATCTGCAACTTGATTGGCTAAAATTGCATTCCAAGCCTACGACAATGCCCTGATATCTGCACTTAGAATTTTGCCTTTTCACTGAAGTGCTGTATGTAAACAAAAGGTATCACTAGACGCTGAACAAAATAAAAAAAACAACTTCAAATCTCAACACCAATTTACAAATCAGTGTTGTAAAATATAAAAAGATTTTAACATTCACTTAGCACAAAACGATTGTCGCTGATGTAGACATGCTATCTAGCCACAGGCTTTAAGTAATCTAATCAGTTATGTATTATTTTGTGACAGGCAAGAGCTAGCTGGTGGCTGTCCTATGTCAATACACTGGTGGTGGCTGGCTCGTTAGCTTAAGTTATTTTATTTTATTATTTTGTAGCGAATAGGCCATGTCCAGCACTTAGTTCAGTGTAAACTGTGTTTAATGTGCTATAAAAATAAAATTTACTTACTTACTTACTTAATTGTCTTAACTACCACTCACATTACACATCCTGGGTTTTGCAGAGCCCTCTACCTGTACCACTTGGACAGAGTGGACAACTGACTCCCTAAAACAAACACTACTAGTAGACATTACTGTACATCCGATACGAAACTACGGGACAGTTGGATTTCCTCGACTAGTTATCAGGCTTATCTTGCCTGACTCAGGGAACCAGGCAAGGGCTTGAAAGTGCTGCACGTTGTGACAAAACAATCTATTTTATTTCTATATCATACATTTTATTTTTTAAACGTGACTGAAATGAATCCCGCACTTTGACAGCGCACGACTATGTCAAGCGAACAGTTTATAAAAGATTTAGGGATAAACACCCACATTCTGTACAAACCTATATAATGGACGTCGCAATGACTTTATTTTCCCAAGGTAATGTACAGAACAATGGTGTAAGGTGCTTAAACCACATATGCTAACATCAACATAAGCAAACAATTTATTTACTAGTAGATATTAGTGTTTGCATCTATTTTCACATGCCTAATTTATTCATTTAGGTTTTTTCCTTGGTACTTCGATGGGTGCTGCTTTTGACCTTTTTTAATAAGAGTTTTATATGATGTTTAAAAAAAATACCTATCACCGTCATGCCATTCTTTGGAAAAGATATTGTGTAGATTAGTGGTGGCACGGTCCTTGAAAAAACATCAGAACCGCTTGGTTTGCTTGTCTCAGGTTCAGTGCGTGTGTACGTCGCATGGTTTGTCGGTATCATAGATTGTATAATCACTGGATAGAGCCATAAGTGATGTCACCATTGGTTTCTGAAGATCTGATTTGGGTCATTGAATTTGCCGTTACAGGCGCAGACATCTTGGTTGCGGATGTGACGATTTTAGATGAATGCGAGGTGTAATCTAGCTCGCTAACTGATATTAAATGGAAAGCTAACGAAAAACAGTTAAAACAAAATGTAAAACAAAATGTAAACGCCCCTTTGCTTTATTGCCGATTTTAAAATCAACAAGACCATAATTTAAAAAATGAACATCATGATAAATTGCAGAAGGCTTAAATCTAGCGATTGAGACCATATACTCATTATGAAAGTGCTTACTGAGGTAATAAATCAAGTGAGACGTGTCTCTCATTCTCATATACTTTTACAGAAACCAAGCTCTTTTGTAACCAGACGTATTGCCCCCAGCTGGAATTCAGGTAGAATGCAGGTTTAAGGCACTTCCTCATTTGAGTCAATTTGCCAAACCGGATGCTCGCCCTGTGGTCGGTACACTGCTAATGTGCACAAACCACTTACTCCCGTTGTGAACACTTTCTACACCTATGTTAAAACACTTACCAGAAATGACAAGCAGGATGAGCGTGACAAATGCAACACATGGCAGCTGATTGGACGAACACATTACGTGGGTCTGGCTGCTCCAGAATTTAAAAACAGACTCTAATGGCGTTCTGAATACAATCTTATATTTTACAAAAATAGTTCACCGAAACGTGTTTCTGACAACATTTTAAGCGAGAAATAGGCCATACAGTTGCTGAATGTGGCTTAATTTCAGATTGACAAAGGTCAGTTAAAAAGATTTTAGTCAGATTTTGAAATGCTGCGAGCGAAGCCAATTGCTCCTCATCAGTGGACTGTGGAGAGCTGCAAGGTCACATGTTTTACTATCCAATAACCGGGAACGAATACAAAATTCAGTTTTATCACTATAATAATAATAATAAGTTTATTTAATATAGCACCTTTTATAGACAAAGTGCTTTACATTAAGAACATGACAACAATACAGTGAGCTTCGTTAAAAAGTAATTGAAAGGACTAAAACAATTGGTTATAAAATCTAAACTAAAACAGTAATTTACAAACATGAGATAAAAGCCAATTTAAACAAGTGAGTCTTCAGCTGATTTTTAAAAGCATCAACAGAGACTGCAGAACGCAAAGCAGTCGGAAGGGCGTTCCACAGGTTTTGGAGCCTCCGCTTCATAAGAGCGGTCACCTTTTGTTTAAAAGCAAGTGAAAGGGACCACCAGTAATCCCTGGTCAGAAGACCTAAGGGATCGGGTGGAAGAGTACGGATGCAGCAGGTCGGCAATATACGCAGGAGCCAAACCATGCAAGGCTTTATAGGTCAGGACCAGGACTTTATATTTGATCCTATACTTGATAGGAAGCCAATGTAAGGAGAATAAAATTGGTGTGATATGCGACCTCCTGCTGGACCTGGACTATAGCCTGTTCAAGACAGCACCTGCATACATGGAATTCTGCCTGTGTTTATAACAGTTCGTTCCCAGACAAGATTGCACATTGTGGCTTTTGATAGATGTATATAAATGTCTTCAGATAAACAATTAATAGAAAAAGGCTTGCAATGCAAAACTGCACAGATGTTTGCTTTAGAGCCTGACCGATAATAATAATAGATATATATTTAGAAAATCCAGAAACAAGTAACAAAACAAACAGATTTCCCTAACATTAGTTCTTTGTAGTTATTCATGAGTCCTCACTAAAATAATATGATATTGCAGTTTAAAAATAAACTTGTTATTAGGGCTGCATGATATTGGAAATAAAATATATTGCAATATTTTGTTTCCCAACGATATATATTGCGATATTGCAAGCCATCAATGTAGGCTACAGTCAATCATTACCATTCCATGATACTAATAATTTCACTAATAAACAAGCTTCATGCTCTGTAAACAGATAAGCAGTACACATTTCTTTATAAAACAGCAGCTTTACACCAACCCCCGATTGGTTTATAAAAATATAACTGAAAATATATATTTTTTATAATAGAACTTATAAGCAATTTGGTTCACAATCTTTTGTTATTAAGTCAACTTTTTTTTTTCCAACGTGCCAAAGTAAAACAGTGTTGGTCATCATCATAATCATGGATAAGCAAATGTGACGGCGTGTAATTGCAACATATCTTTACGATATGAAACGTTAGGAAACGGTATTGCGTTTGTTATTTCTTTCTGTCGTTGACAGCCTTTCTGGTAACGTGTTACACTGGCAAAGGCATAGCAAATAGTGTTTTGTTTTGATTGACATCTGAGATTAGATTTTGTACTCGTCGTAAAGAGCTTTGTGGTGCCGTTTTAAGTGATCAGACAAATGGGTGGTTTTTCCTTGTTTTGTTGCCACAACTTTATAACACTCCTGACAAAGTACCTGTTTTTTGTCAACATCCTATTTTTTGTAGCCGAAATAGTCCCAAAGATTTTGACTTTATTTTTTGGTACGAAACCATCATTTTTTACCTGCGTAATGCGTATCCTCTTCGTCGCTCATCTTTCGCTAGTAAAGGTTTGCCAGTGACAAAGAATGTTGGCTGTGAGCAGCATAGACATATATACGTATATATAGACGTATATAGGTCTGTGGTGAGCAGCGGCACAACAACCAATCACAGCGAACCAATCACTGCAGGCATGCGGAGCGTGAATGTCATCCCAGCAACAAACCATACAACAAACTTGTGTAAACTGTGGTGCTACCTATACTGTCATTGGGTGCTACCCTTCTTCACATCGCATGTTCTGGCGATGTGACTATCGCACATGCGCACATCGCGATGTTGATGCTAAAACACAACATCGTTCGACCCTACTTGTTATACATACATATATATATATATATATATATATTACATTTCTGATAAATATAATGTCTAAAAATACAAACTTAAGTTATGAAACTTAGTCATTTGAACAAAACAACAACAACAACAAAAATCCAATTTACCAGTATTAATAGAATTAATAGCTTCATAAATATAAATTTGTACAAGACTGGAAATAAATATTCTGTTATGTTCTGATAAAAACAGCAAAATATAAACTATATACAGTATTTGAGGTAGTGTACTGAACCAGTCAGTCCTCAATAGTCGCAGTTCAGCAGAGGCAGTTAAATAAAAAAATTTGGTTGTGCTCTAGTTTGCTTGACTGCATTAACATAGTGTCATCAGTACAGTACGGCTAGTAGGCTGATTGATGTTGACAGTGGAGTTTGTATCAACTATACATTTGAACTGCATAAACAAATGCATTACTATAACAGACAGGAAAACTAATGCCATTTAAATTAAATTATACTGTACAACTGTCGTCGACGGGGGTGGCTTTGGTCTGTTATAAGACTGCCCGATTGCAGCACACAACTTAGTTTGAATTGCCTTTGAAAAAATAATGAGCAGACACTAATTACTCGCTATACGTTTATTTAGGATTAACAGCAAGCCAACTAGCAATGAACGTGCTTTGTATTGAGTAGCTATATCACACACAGTTAACAAAAGTAGCCTTCTTAAATTCTCTAAGAGCTGCATAAAAATGAATTAGTTAATTACAAATGATGAAATCTACATACCTTTACCAAAGAATAAAAGACGAATAACGACTGTTGTAATAACAGTGGGCCATATTTAACTGTCTTTTAACTGGTGGATGGTTGAGCAGCAGCGAAGCAGTGTTTAATCCAAATGTACGTGTAGGATAATCTTCAAGTGGTTACGGAGATTGCTGGTGTTGGCATTTGTATTAAATACAGTTTTTCGGATATTCTGCAAACAGGCTCATCACGTTTTTTGGTTTTCCGTTCCATTGCCACCGAAATGGGAAATCACCGCTATCACCCAACGACCTGTAGGAAGCACCTCCCTAACACGGCGTTGTTGAACACAATTGAACTAATATATTCTCCATGTTCACGAGTCGTCTTTGCGTCTCATACATCACGTTATTATACTAGACTGTAAATGCAGAGTTGTGCTTTTTGTGTGAAATTTTAAAACTGAAATATGCCTAAAGAGCCAATTTAACTTTTTTTATAACAAGATCCATATTTTCACCTCAGTCGGGAAAGAAACAGACTATTCACCCTCCCCACTATAATATACAGGTGTTGTTTAAACGGTAGGCCGCCTTGCACCCCCACCCCCCACTTGCCATTAAACTCTGTTGAGCAAATCTCAGTTATGCTATTTTCCAGAGAATGAAATACAGTTGGAAAAGACAAAGACCATTTATAACACAGACTGTTATTTAATTCGTATTTAAACACTCGTATTTAAAAAAATATAAATTTTTTGTAAATATTTAAATAACAAGGTTTTGGCGGTTATAGAGTTCTAATGACGGTGTTCACATATAACCGTCGGTCTCACGGTTATTTAATAACCGTCACACCCCTAACTGTACATAAGTGTTCAGACCTTGTTATTAACAATCTAAATCATCTGTTTAATAGGAACTACTTGATTTGTGGTGTATTAACATGGCAACAGTAAGAGGAGGTGTGGGGGGTACGTTAATGTTAGATGATAACCGCACATCTTGCGACCATTTTCTTTTGCAAAATTTTAAATTAAAACATTAATTTTCACAAATAAAATGATGGCAACTGTTTTATAAGCGCATAAACACACTCCAGAGTGTGAGTTTCCAGGGAATAACTGCACACCGGTTATTCCCTGGCAACGCACAGTCTGACGTGTGTTAATGCTTACATAAAGACATGCAACATACTGAGGATATATGATTATGAGCATATGTGCACATTTCACCCCAAATATAAATATATATTTTATGACAACAATGTCAATCAATGAGCTCTTTTTAACAGGGTTGCTTACACTGTGTGTTCTTTGTCTAACCAGATAGCGAGCGGGGGCTCCAGTGTGGACCCACAGGTGAAGCACACAGAGGTCCAGCAGGAGTCAGCCAATGGAAAAGGAGACACCTCCTCCTCCCCCCGCAAATCAAAGAACCAAGAGGTTAAGAGGGACAATGAGAAACAGAAAGGCGACGACTCTGTAACCAAGACGCAGAGTGTTCCACCACCAAAAAGGTGCAGGCATATTATCTACTTGTCATAACTGCAGTGATCTACCAGAAACACTGATCCCACAGATTCACATTCACTGTTACCTGCCTTAATGCCTTAATATATCTAGTCTAATTTTCACTGGGCATAAAGTTGATCCCTGAAAGTTTGTTTTAATATCTCCTTGCAATTGACTACAATGAATATGAAAGTGGGCCTAAGTGTGCTATTCATAGCAATTTAAGTCAATACAGTCATTTTCTTAGCCACATTTGCAGAATTAACTAGTTTTGATCCCGGCAATGTAATCTTTCAATCCAAAAAATACATTTGTCAACATGAAGCATTTTCTTTCATGAAGGAGTATCGTCTCCTATATTCCGAAGCGCTTACTCAGACCCCCAGAAAGCAAGCAAATACAATAAATGTATACAGTGCCCAGGAAACCGTCCTACCAAATTACGTTTCTGAACTCTCAGAAGAAGCTTAAACAGAATCCAGACTCTGAGGTGGTTTTCTGGTTTTGTCTGGTGAATAATATGAGGATACTTGACCTTTTAATGCCACCTTAATGACAATCCAGATTAGCAGCACAAGCATGTGGACTTGGACAGGGACTGCAAGAGTCTTCAGACAACTAGATCTGCAACACAACCAGATGGACATCACAACAGCTGAGAAAAAGCTAGTAGAGTTCGACCGATTATGATTTTTCAAGGCCGATATGATTTACCGATTATTGGGAGACCAAAAAAGCTGATTATGGTTAATTGGCCGAATTATTTACATTTTTTACAGTCATATTCATTTTTGCAGTAAATCATATTTTTAATAACGGGCTATGTAAGATTAGTATTTCCTATAACAAACCTTTGTGTATTCCCACAAAAACATTTAGTCTATGCATTTTGATAGTTGACCAATTATTAACCAATCGGTTTTGGTGCTGCACAACTGGACTAAAGGCACAGGTTTCTGAGGTACTTACCAGAGGCACTTAATAAATATCTCTGGTTTTCCCTGATTATAACAAAGTCGGCATATTTTATTCCATAGGAAATACAGTTCAGAAATCATTAACTGGCGTAGGTTATTTTGTTACTTTATATATGCACAGAAATGCAATGTATTTGATATTAGAGTTTGGGTTTCTATTGATGTGTCTAAAGATTGTTGAAATTGACATTTTAGGTCATAAAATTATTTTGTCAAATAATTACGGTATTCCCAGTTAAGTAATATGGTATACTCATAGAAATTAAATTTATAGAAAGGCCATTCCAATTCAAATCAATGTAGAAAAATGGTCAGAGCGGCAGCCATTTTTATGTATACCCTTCCGTTGCAAAGATCTAGCGGCCTACTTCCGCAATAAACCGATTCGCGTTTTTGTCACCGTGACAAATAACAACAATTGCCATTTTGTTGTGTATTAATCGAATGACCACGCCAAGCAATGGTCAATAGCCTTTCTATCCATTCTATTTATATGGGTATACTGTTCTATTTCATTTAGTCTTTAAAAGACTACTTGTACCATCATAATGGATTCTCTCTCAGACAGCTCAAGTCTCTCGGACATCCTGGAGTCTCCTGCATTGTACTCGCGGCTCCCTGACACCCGCAAATTATAAAAGATATCGAGGACATTGATTTTGTTGCTCAAACAAATCATCAATGTCCGGGATATTGTATATCATTTGTGGGCATTGTAAAATGAGACTCCTGGGACATTCCTGGGAGGATGTCTATTATTCACTGGTTCAAATCAGACTATTATTTTCTATAGTCTGCAATAAGACTATTCTTTTCTCAGCTGCAAAAACCTCTAATCATTTTACAAATACGACAATGAATAGAAATATAACAAAATCAGTAACTGAGAAACATGGGATTTGGTATAACTTAAAATAAATATTTTCTTGCTTAAGGCGTCAGAGTGAAACATTCTTCCATTTTTTTCACTACCATCGCGCGGTTGAGTAAAATAATTCCTTTTTACTTTATTTGCTTTCATATATATTTTCAGAAATAACCTATTTTGAAAACCATGTTTGAGGACACAAGCAACTTATTTCCCGCTAAAATGAATGCCTTTTAATTAAATATGGAAATAAAAAACATGACGATTGTGCATTGTAAATGAACATAGTAATTAAAAATGCAGTCATTTGGTGCCAGTACCCAATGTTGATGTACTGTAGGCTAATTTGATGATAAATTATAAATCCCCCTTATTTATTAAATCTAACGCTGTATAGCTATAATAGTTAACCCTCGTTCCGCAGTTTCGATTTAAAATGGGTCACGTTTCGCTGAATGCCTCCTTTTATTCGGAGGCAAATAAAAGCTGAATGGATAAAAGTTTTGGTTGATAAAAAAATAGTAACAGTTCCCTCGGAAGGACAGCATTGAACCTCTACCCACAATTCTAGCCTAAAATCAACCATGTGTAGCTAACTAGTGATTATGAGATTGATTGATTGATCTTTCTTGCGAGAAATTCAGTTTCATTCTAGCTACAAACTTACCCTGGCTTCTCTGCAGCCACAAAATGCTATCTAGACATTACACCACATTCCAAGTTATTATGCAAATTATATTTTACACTGATTTTCCTAAATAGTCGATGCAAATGACAGTCAGGATGATTTTCAAAACACCAACCGTTAGGGTATGTCAAATTTGATTGAACAAACCACCCAATGAAAACAGTATTATTTAAAAAAATAAAAAACTGAAAATGCAATGTTCCAAATTATTATGCACAACAGAGTTTGAAAACATTTTATGGGTTGTAAAGAACTGAAAATGGTAATTTGTTGAATTTACTGCATTAGGAGGTCATATTTACTGCAATTTCAAGAAAATAAAAAAATGGAAGCTATATCCTGGTCATACGCCTTCTCCAGATCCACAAAACACATGTTGACTGGATGGGCATACTCCCGGGCCCCCTCCAGTGTCCTTGCAAGAGTAAAGAGCTGGTCCATTGTTCCACAGCCAGGACAAAATCTGAATTTTCCCCTTCAGTAGGAGTTTCGACTATCGGCCAAAACCCTTCTTTCCAGCACCTTGGAGTAGACTTTACCAGGAAGGCTGAGAAGTGTGATACCCCTATTATTGGCACCCTCCCTCTGGTTCCCCTTTTTGAACCGGGGAACCACCACCCAGGTCTGCCACTCCTTTGGCATTGTCCCAGAGTCCCACGCAATGTTGAAGAGACGTTTCAACCAAGCCAGCCCCTTCCTACCTAAAGCTTTCAGCGTTTCTGGATGGATCTCATCAGTCCCGGGGCTTTGCCACTCTGGAGTTGTTTTGACTACCTCAGTACCCTCTGCCAGGGAAATTGACGATGACCCTCCATCAGCCTCCGGCTCTGACTGCCTCTATAATATAGGGCATGTAAGTCGGATTCAGGAGTTCCTCAAAATGCTCCTTCCACCACCCGATTACCTCCCCAGTTGAGTTCAACAGTTTCCCATCCTTGCTGTACACAGCTTCAATGTTTCTCCGTTTCCCCATCCTGAAGTGTTGAACGGTTTCCAGAAGCACCTTGGTGCCGACCAAAAGTCCTCCATAGTCTCTCCGAACTTCTCCCACACCTGCTGCTTTGCCTCTGACACGCCAGAGGCTGCAGCCCTTCGGGCCCATTGGTACCCTGTAACCGCCTCCGGGGTCCACCACGATGTTCAACCCCTTGAGGCACCTAAAGGTACTTCATTTGTCACATACAAATACATGAAGCAAAATTCATTTACTGCATTTAACCCATCCCTCAAGGTAGCAGTGGGCAGCCATTTA
>JACXGM010028347.1:0-14095 GCA_016801145.1 Umbra pygmaea | reverse complement strand
TGTGTGTGTGTGTGTGTGTGTGTGTGTGTGTGTGTGTGTGTGTGTGTGTGTGTGTGTGTGTGTGTGTGTGTGTGTGTGTGTGTGTGTGTGTGTGTGTGTGTGTGTGTCTGGTGGGGGGGACTTTTCATAGAGTGACCAAATGTGGAAATTTCACTCCCCAGACAATAGTTCTATTTCGTTCGGAGGGTTCGCCTCCATGCAGAGCCTGTACACAACCAACTCATGATCTCAGGCGATGCACCAGCTAAGCTTTGAGAGCTTTTGACATGCTGACAAACCAGGCTATTTGGTGGTGTATCACTTTGGCAGAAGCCTTCATGCTAGATATATAACAACGACAACACTGCTCCTACTATGGCTTTAAACACTTCCTTTAGTCTGTAGCGATGAGAATACAAACAGAGCAGACAGCCACTCTTCTTAGCATTACATTTCCGTGTGTTTTGGAGGAAAGAAAGTGACAGGCTAAACTGTTTCACAACCCTCCATATAAACAGCCGTTGCTGACTCACTGTAGAGGACAGGATCTGAGTTATTTTGACCAGCTCAGATATCAACGCGTTGTATGAAGGTAATGTATAGATGACGTCATTGAGGGACGTTTAGCGCTCCCCCAAATGCATACTTTGTCACAACCGTTACGTACCCGGAGCATTATAGGTCCAAATGCCAGGGGAACAGGAAACTCGCAAGGTAGACTAACACCCAGCTTCTCAAACTCTCAGAGAGCGATTGTGTGGGAGACACCCAAGGCCAACAATGCGCCTGCATCCCCATACCCACATCCTTTCTGGAAATAGCTCATTCCCTAATCTCTTTCTTTTTTTCTGAAAAACGACGACGTTTTAGAGGCGGAAAATGGTCTGTTGTGTGACGGACAGCCAACAATTGTGGATTCTACAGTGAGTCTGTGTGAGCCCGTGTGAACGGTTAAGGGTTTACGGCTTCAGACCCCAATGGCTGATCCCCACAGAGTTCTGCTAAACGACACGTAGCTGTTATTTTTGCTTTGTTCCTGAGTAGCTGTAGCTCAGATGTACTCTGTGGGGAGTATAAAAATCCCTTTTATTCAAGAAAATAAATATGTTATGGTTACACCCTGTTTGTCATGTATTCTGCCTTCGCCAACATGCTCAATTGCTCACCACACTTTGCTCAATTTTAAAATGTTGATGTTTCAAAGATCATAGTATAAGACTACTTAATTGTGTTTCAAAAATACATGAGGACCTATCCCTTTCATTTCGAACCCAACATCCACATCGTTATGGCACATGCATTTGTTTACCGAAATGACATTGTTCTGATTGGCTGGATTTCTAGCTAAACGTGCCGGGGGCTAGGGACCAGACAGGACCCCCTCCCTCTGGCGCGTAATGAAAAAGGCATAAGCAGACGTTGAGAAGGTCAAGCGCCCGGCTGACAACGGCCCCTGCTTCTCTCTCATCCTCTGACAGCATTTGATGCGTCTGGGGCCACCAGCTCCATCGACAAAGTGTAAGGAGGGGCCCGTTAGGATGGGACTGGCCCCGTTTGGCTCCTTTTGGCTGGCTGCAGCACGTATCTGTCTTTTGCTGGAGGCTACGCGTCTCCCTCCTCCACCACCCAGCAATTCCTGTCACATCCAACGTGGCGTCCGTCACCTTGCTCTGCGCCTCGTCCCAAGGCTGCCGCCAGGTGTTCGTCCTCCTCCATAATGTAACATACAGGGCATTGGGACGAGGCGAGAGCAGCCAAATTGAATTGGGCCTCTCCTTTGTGCTGCATTAAGAACTCAATTAAACTCAGCAAGCATCTGCTGCTATACTGGCAGGCAGGAACACCTCTCCCTTCTCTCTCTCTCTCTCTCTCTCTCTCTCTCTCTCTCTCTCTCTCTCTCTCTCTCTCTCTCTCTCTCTCTCTCTCTCTCTCTCTCTCTCTCTCTCTCTCTCTTTCTCTCTCCCCAACTTTCTCTTGCTCCACTGTGGGAACGAGAGTGAGTAATAATCACTCGTAGCATCCTTGAAGGTGACAAGTGTCCCTTTTGTTTTACTCTTTATTTGGGGTGTTGGGGTTAGAAAGATGTATGAATCCCATTGGTTGGGTGGAGTTTAGCACTGCTGCACGATTGCTTCCTCAGACAGACATTGTTTGTATTGATAAGTAAGAGTATCTGAGTGGAGCAAAGTACCCTGTAACATGGACATGGGAGTGGGATGGAGAGGGAGAGAGAGAGAGAGAGAGAGAGAGAGAGAGAGAGAGAGAGAGAGAGAGAGAGAGAGAGAGAGAGAGAGAGAGAGAGGAAGGATAGATTGTTCATCCCTCACTGGGACTTCATCCATCACTGGAATCAGCGTGTGCTGTAATTACTGTGTCAGATAGATAGGACAATGCCTGGGAGGAATGTGTGTGTGAGTGTGTGAGTGTGTGAGTGTGTGAGCGTGTGTGTGTGTGAGTGTGTGTGTGTGTGAGTGTGTGTGTGTGTGTGAGTGTATGCACATGCATGTGTGCCAGGGAGTGGGATGTTGGGCAGGCGGGGGGGTGGAGTCATGTGGATCTTCATTGTCATCATCATCTCCAGATCCCTCTACCTCCTCTGTCATTTGTCATACGTAGCTGGGCTGTCACCCGGGGCTGTCGTGCATTACCAACATCAGGCTTTCAGGAGAGACGTTTCCTTAACGCTTTCAGTGACCCAGCCTGGATCCTAACATCCTAACATCTCAGCACATACTGCGGTAGTGCAGCAATTAGGGACCATTTGGGGTAATGCCAACAAACATGCCAGGCTGGCACGTACTATCCTAAATATCCTGATGCTGATTGTTCCATTTTGTAGAGCTGTAATTGCCTGACTGTATGTGCACTAGCGAGTGCGCCAGTCAGTCCCCTTAAAGGACTTCATACAAAGGGCTCCAATTAAATTGTACTTAATTACAAGATTAACTGCTAGCTGATCATTTGTGAACTTTGACCTTATGAAGGCAGCAGATCCAGATTCAAAACAAGCGTGTGTGCGGTGGGGTGATACTCCAGAGCTGTAGCTCTGTCCTCTCGCTTGAGAAGTTATCTGAAAGATTAGCAGCGTGTCCTGCAGCCATCTGGCTCTGCTTTAGCTGCGTACAGGGGAGCAGCAGAGCACGTAAAGACGTGGAAATAGCGTTTGCTGCTTGATTGACTGTAACCCAGGGTGATCACTGCATCCCAGGGTGGTAACTCTATCCCAGGGTGATCACTGTAGCCCAGGGTGATCACTCTAGCCCAGGGTGATCACTATAACCCAGAGTGATCACTGTATCCCATGGTGATCACTGTAGCCCAGGGTGATCACTATAACCCAGAGTGATCACTGTAGCCCAGGGTGATCACTGTAGCCCAGTGTGATCACTATAACCCAGGGTGATCATTATAACCCAGAGTGATAACTGTAGCCCAGGGTGAATGTGCTTTTGAAGTTTTTCCCGGTACATCCGAAGCAATAAACCCCCTGTGGACCCCACTGCTGTGGTTTTAGCACAGCTTTAGTCTTCATTTTTAATGGGGACACGGCTGTTCTCATGGGCTATTAGAAAAATACAACATTTGGTGCCATATGCTTGCAGGTTGTCTGGGAATAGCGATCATCCGGCCTTATTGTGACTCGCTGTACCACACATTTTGCCAGTTAATTACCATGGTGACATGGATATTAGGGAACAGGCTACAGATGCCAGGACTGTGACAAGTGGAGACAAGTCCCTCTGAGAGAAAACAATACCTTTAAGCTGATAGGATCATTTAACAGTAGAAAAGTGTATACAGGGATTAGTGCCTTTAGTAAATTTGAATTAGTAGTAACCAAGTTGGATCACTTCTGGAGCCATGCTTTTGTGCATACTGATGTTGTTGTTTATGCTAATGAGCCAAAGAAAGAATGAGGGCGTGCCCTGTATGCTAATGAGCACTAGAGAATGAGGGCGTGCCCTGTATGCTAATAAGCACAAGATCAACTCGATCGCAGCACCGCAGTCAATTTGATCGAATAATAATTTGAAAGAACTATCACTCTCAACGAGCTGTAGAGACCCTGTGAACATGAACGTTAAGAACATTTATGTGATGAACGTGTGTGTTATGAAAGTGTGTTATGAACGTGTGTGTTATGAACGTGTGTGTTATGAACTTGACTGTTATGAACGTGTGTGCTATGAACGTGTGTGTTCTGAATGTGTGTGTTATGAACGTGTGTGTTATGAACGTGTGTGTTATAAACGTGTGTTATTAACGTGTGTGTTATGAACGTGTGTTATGAACTTGTGTGTTATGAATGTGTGTGTTATGAATGTGTGTTATGAACGTGTGTGTTATGAACGGGTGTTTTGAAAGTGTGTTAAGAATGTGTGCTATGAACGTGTGTTATGGAATGTGTGTGTTATGAATGTGTGTGTTATGAAAGTGTGTTATGAACGTGTGTGTTATGAACGTGTGTGTTATGAACTTGACTGTTATGAACGTGTGTGTTATGAACGTGTGTGTTATAAACGTGTGTTTTTAACGTGTGTGTTATGAACGTGTGTTATGAACTTGTGTGTTATGAACGTGTGTGTTATGAATGTGTGTTATGAACGTATATGTTATGAACGGGTGTTGTGAAAGTGTGTTAAGAATGTGTGCTATGAACGTGTGTTATGGAATGTGTGTGTTATGAATGTGTGTGTTATGAATGTGTGTTATGAACGTGTGTGTTATGAACATGTGTTATGAACGTGTGTGTTATGAATGTGTGTTATGAACATGTATGTTATGAACGGGTGTTATGAAAGTGTGTTAAGAACGTGTGTAATGAAAGTGTGTTATGGAATGTGTGTGTTATGAAAGTGTGTGTTATGAATGTGTGTTATGAATGTGTATGTTATGATCGTATGTTGAAAACATGTGTGTTATGAACGTGTGTTATGAACATGTGTGTTATGAACGTGTGTGTTATAAATCTGACTGTTATGAACGTGTGTGTTATTAACGTGTGTGTAATGAATGTGTGTTATGAACGTGTGTGTTATGAATGTGTGTTATGAACGTGTGTGTTATTATTGTGTGTTATGAACGTGTGTGTTATGAATGTGTGTGTTATGAATGTGTGTTATGAATGTGTATGTTATGAACGTATGTTGTGAACGTGTGTGTTATGAACGAGTGTTATGAATGTGTGTGTTATGAACATGTGTGTAATGAATGTGTGTTATGAACGTGTGTGTTATGAACTTGACTGTTATGAACGTGTGTGTTATGAATGTGTGTGTTATCAACTTGACTGTTATGAACGTGTGTGTTATGAACGTGTGTTATGAACATGTGTGTTATGAATGTATGTGTTATGAACATCTGTATTATGAATGTCTGTGTTATGAATGTCTGTGTTATTAATGTCTGTGTTATGAACTTCTGTGTTATGAACGTGTGTGTTATGAAAGTGTGTTATGAATGTGTGTTATGAATGTATGTGTTATGAACGTCTGTGTTATGAACTTCTGTGTTATGAACATGTGTGTTATAAACGTGTGTTATGAACGTGTGTGTTATGAATGTATGTGTTATGAACATCTGTGTTATAAATGTCTGTGTTATGAATGTCTGTTTAATGAATGTCTGTGTTACGAACGTCTGTGTTATGAACTTCTGTGTTATTAATGTCTGTGTTATGAAAGTCTGTGTTATGGACACAAACAGACGGTCAGTCTGAGCTGCGGACATGAAGAAGATTGTCTGTGTATGCATGAGTGTGTGTAGATGTGTACGTGTGTCTGTTCATTTGTTGCCTGAAACGAAGCGAGCTCTGGTCCAGAAAGCCTTCGGGCTGTTTCTAGGCTGGTACAGGCAGGCTGGCAGGCGTCTCTTAATCAGCATGCTACGAGAGGTAATTTAAAGACGCTTTGCCCGTTGACAAGAATGAAATTGTGTTTTGATTTTCTCATTAGGCTATCCTCAAGTGGACCTTGTTATTGTGTAATTTTCCCGCATTGACACGACATCTCGTTTTGGGATCTGACAGCCGTATGCCACTGTTTCAGAGGACAGGAGGGGGTTGAGTGGGGGGGGGGCGGTGTTGATGGCTCCCACTGAGGGGTTGGTTGGCTGTTTTTGAGCACACCCCCTCACCCCCATTGGTCGACTCCCAGTGGGAGTGAGGACGGGGGGGTTGCGGGAGGGGACGGGCTGGCTGGGTTGGCGAATGATGTGCAAATGAATCTTTCAAAGTCATTGTTGTCAGAGCTTTAGCAGCCGAGATGTTCGACTCACTGGGGTCCATGGTGGGATTCCCTGTCATTGGAAACCTCTGTGGTACGCAGGTAACTACAGCCCCACTCCCGGGAGGTTCACCCAGTGAAACAGGACACCATTTTGTCCTTTCATTGGACCAGGAGTGGCCTTGCTGCTGGGTAAACAGATGTCTACAGGCAGTCGCCATAGCTACACTCACCATAGATACGTGACATAGATACTGTACATACTCCTACATGCACATGAGGCAAACACATTTTTTTCTAATTAAACCTGGTACAACAAGTATTGATCAATCACATGCAAAAACGTCATACTCACAAGAACCATATTGTCATTAATAAAACAACTGAGCAAGGTCACAACATCTGTTTGATACCTGTATCAATGAAAACTGAATTCTTTTTCCTTTCTGAAGATGACTTCGTACTGTAGGTGTAAAATGTCTGATCAATAAAGTGACAAAAGGTTATGTTTTGTTTTTTGGTGATTTGTGAGCGAAATAATAACACAATTAAATTAGGAGAAGTAGGGATTATAACTATTCACTATAGCTCAAATGCTGACCAAAACTAATTCTAAACTGGGTAACGAGGCTGACACAGTTGTCATGGAAATGATTGTTTTCTTTTACAATAATATCAAAAAGGTATTGTCAAAGCATCTTACACACTTTTGCTTTGCAGGATTCCAAATTGATTTGTCAGGTATCTGGCATGAGGAATAAATTAGCACTGTTGATATGCTGGATAGTTTCTTGTACTTAGGTTCCTGTTGCCAGTCTTTAGCGAGCCGAATGTGAAAGCTTTGACCCGCCCTTTACCTTCTCCACCTGTTGTGTTGAATCTGGCTGCTTAGTTAAGGTATTAGTGAGACCTACACATGAGGAAAACCTGTGACCAGGAATCAACAGCCTGGTCTATAAAGAGGAGCGAAAAACTTCTCAGTAGTATAGTAATTTACTGAATTTAACATTTAAAAAAGAAACTAAAAAGGTATCGAAAATGTTAAACAAAATTAGCAAAAAGTCCTGTTGAAAGTAGAACATTTGAACTATGCTTTATTCCTGTGGACATATCTTAAGTATTTGATAATGTGTATTTTATAGCTTGGAAAGCACATGGTTATATCTGCAACAATACTTAGAAACTACATGTATTTTATCCCCCTCTTGTGATTTAACTATGCTGTTATTTTTGTATTATTTTTATGTTGTCATTACTCGCACATATAATAATTATGTTGAAGAAGAAACTTGCTAAAAATGCATTGATAGCCTGTGTTCAACAGTGTAGCACCCTCTATCACAGCCTTGTTCTAGAAGGTTTTCGTACTCCTGTTTTGCTCATTATCATGGATAACCCTGACTGTGATTGATCCTCCCATGGCTTTACCGTTTATCTGTAAAAACAACATATGATTTACTCAGCAGACTAGGAACATTCATAGAACATTATCGAACATTCTCATTACACTGTGGTCACAGAACAACTGTACATCGTATTTTTCATTGTTTGGCTTGATGAATTTATTTCACTTGTCTGAGTTCATTATATGAACTGTAACTCAGTAACATTTTGGTGAATAAAATGTGAATAAAATGCTAACAACCCATCCTCAACTCTATTATGTACTAAGGTCAAACGGATGAAAAAAAACTGTGATTTGGACCTATGAAAGGTCTAAACCAACAATTATCAACAATCAAGATACAACATAAATATATAAACAATGGTGAGGTGACGTCATTGCACGGACACTACTGTAGGTTAGATTTCTTTCCTTGTAACCTTGGCTCCCAGACAGAAAGACGAAAACAAATGGTTGACACACTGTTTTAGAGAAAGCAAACCAGGTCTACATGGCACAATCACAGCCCTACTTCAATAACCACGTCCTGTTTCGGTCGAGAAGTGGGTGGAGTTTGGGCAGACAGGCTGGCAACTTTAACCCTGCTAATCTCCTACAGTTACTGCAGAGTCCTGTCAGGAACCCCCGTGATGTGTCCAGTGGGGGTCCATTGCCCTTTTATCACCTCTGCCTCATCAGAGCAAAAACGCTGGTGTTAAATCAACACTTTAAGTGGTATATTAACACTCTCAGTGTTTATTTAGTAAACACTGATAGTGTTAATTTAACAATTAACACTATTATCAATTATCAACACCAGAGAAATTGCTGTGATCCTTACCTTTGATTATGGTGGGTATTTATTGGTTTGTTTAGGTGTTGGGGGACAAAGGAAGGAGCACAATGCTGAAGACATTTAATAAATGCTTCCATGGAACTCGGGGCGTCGGGGGCTGGAAGCATATTAGACTGTGTCGAGACTGTGTCAGGGGTGCAAAGGTTTGGGGCTAAATGATGCGTTGGTTGACGAGTGTAAGTTGCCAATTATTGACATCTTCTCTCATCAAATACCTGGTCAGCAGTATTGTGAATTGCATGTTTGGTGTTCAGTGCCTCTACAACTGGCATTTCTACAGAACTGTTTACATTACAGTCTTTCTGTCTACTGGCTGAAATTTACATAAAAATGAGTCTATCCCCCACACGAGACGGATCCAACATCTGTGTTGATCAGAATTAATTGAAATCTGTAATGTTGTGCAGCAGTGCTAATTCACTGAGTTACCAGCAGCATATAAAGCAGGTTTTGGCTATTTAGGGACGTCTACATACCGCTGCTGATTGGAAAACGTAAATTACAGCATATGCAATAGTATTTAGATTTGTTTTGTCTGCTTTTGGTTTTGTGCGCAATCAGCACCTTGCTAATTGATTGGCCTATAGTCACGTTGTTGTACGACATTGCTTTGTTGTCTGCTGATTATATTACATGAACCTATTGCAAGCAATGGTTGTTAAAGAGCTTCTTGGCATACATGTACATATACATACCGCGCAATCTAGAACATGGACGGACAAAATATGGCCCTGGAATTATGATAACAAGACACTAAAAGGCATCCTACTAAAACTAGATAAGAAGTTATTATTTTTAATAGACCCTTTCTCTGAACAACTTGATATTTACCATAAAAGCTGTGAGAAACATGCTGAATTTTAGCCATCAAACCACAAGCATTGCCCAACACCTGATCAAGAACCAAACTTGCTATCTCTGTTTGGGAGAACACTAGCTTTAAAGAACCCAATGTTGTTCTTTAAATAGTTCTCTAAATAACTTTATCCACATAAATAATGAATCCATTAAGCATTTAAAGCTGTAGGAGCGTAATATAATGTTATGATGCTGAGCATTAAAATTGAAAAGATGTGTTAAAAAAAGCAGTTTACCTGTCATGTCAGGAAACCAATTAAAAAAGAAATCAATGTACATACCTGCACACCTATTTTGTGGTGGTCACTGAGATGGAGGCAGCCATTTATTCTGGCTTAATCGGGGTGGAAAACTCAGCTAACGGGATTCGACTCTTACCCACATGTACATTAGGCAACCAGTGATCTGTAAAGGCGCTCCACTGGGGTACGCTAGCGAGTCTCTTTTATGCCGTGATCTATTGCTCGCTTTAACTCCGATGATCTATCATATGGAACTGGCAGTAACGGATGAGAATGATCCGCTGGAAAAACTCTCTCATTTGTCTTTGTCGCAGTCAGTGAAGTAGAGGAGAAGCTAATACTGGGAGACGGCCCAGGGAGGGGATATAATTATGTCTCAGTGCTCCTCTGCCCGCTCCCTGCGTATGGAAGGCATATTACACCATAATAAAGCCAGGCCTCGCTTCCTTTCATTTTTTCTTCTTTTTTCTCTCCATTCCTCTCCCCGTGGCTGTCTTCTCTTGTACTCCCACTGGCTCTTTCAGCATGTTCCTTTTTGGCTTGCCAGCTTTGCCTGTGCCATTTTTGTCCCTCAAGCCCTCTTATTTCACAGCACGGCTTCGAAGCTTGCTGGACTTTCCACGAATAGAGTGGAATTTTTGTCCCATCGCCTTTTTAAAGGTTATTTAAAGCAAAACAGTTAAATGTTTTAAATGTAAACAGTTAAATGTGAAGAGTGATATGAATTCTATTGTGACCTCAAATAGATTTAAAAAAACGTTGTATAAATGTGTTTTTTTAAATGATCAATAAACATGAACACATTGTCTGTACCCCCTTTTAATTTATGATTTTGGTCTGTCCCACCTCACTGACATTAAACTTCTACATAAAATATATTCATTAGTTTTTTCCTCTAATGTAGCAATTGTAATTTAGTGTTGTTCATTTATAGGTATTTAAACATTACAAGTGCTGTATTTATATTAACAATTAAATGTATTTATTTATTCATTCATGCCCCACATTTTACAAGCAAACCTGCTACCAAAACTTTGTCCCTCCGAGTAAAAACATTTTACATTCCAGAAATCAGATATTAACAGGAATATATTTCTGGACCATGGCCAGGCAAAAAGTAAGTACTGTCATTTCATTTTCTCTATTTACACAGAAGTTTTAGAGTTGGCTGCTTTCTGTTAACCTTAAGGATTCAACCCTGTTACCAGCAGTGGGTAGTAACGAATTACATTTACTACGTTACATCTTACTCAAGTAAATTTCTTGTGAAAAACTGTACTTTACTTCGCTACATTCGGTGGCGTTCCTCTGCTACTGTGAAATATGACTTGTTTCGCGAGACTTGCGAACATTGGAGAGGCTGCTTCGCGAGAGGTGGGTACGCATCAAACACCCGCTTATATTTAGCGCGCGTTTAGTTGGAAGATGATGGCCAAAGCAGAGGAAGATGTGTGCGAGCTATCGGAGACAGATCACCCGTGGCCTCAAGTTCAGTCTATGTTTTCACTCCAAGACGTCGAAAAGAATAGTTTCATAATCATGCTGTGTGCACCATAACTAACTGACATTTCAGCATACAAGAATTCCAGCTCCAACCTGAAAAAACATGTAGCGGTAAGTGTCACAATGATGCCTATATTTGAACACTATTAATGGTAATTTGGTAACTTTGGGCACTTTTCCCTTATTGTAATATTAATTCACACACTGTCCGAGTGTTTTTCCTCATATGCGCTCTTGTGCAAGCAATGACAAATCTTGTGAAACACACGTTCACAAACAAACGTACATTTTCATATCCTTCTTTCAGAAAATCTAAACAAATTGAATAGCCTAATGTGAGGTCTTGCATTTATACACAAATCCGGACAGAAACATCACTAAAGTGTAGAAAATACATACAATCAAAAACAGGATTGTAGTTTATTCGTACCTAAAGAATGCATATACATAAAAATATAAGATCAAAGTATGTTAAAATAATAATAAAAGGAAGAGCTCTGGTTAGTCCAGCACACCATTCATTAAAGATATAGAAGTTCATTTACTGATTCTAAACATAGGATCTTGATAAAAATGTTAATTTTTTGCAAATGAACTCTTTATATATATATATATATATATACAGTCGTATGCAAGATTTTAGGCATCCCTGACAATTTCCATGATTTTCATTTGTAAATAATTGGGTTTTTGGATCAGCAATTTAATATTATCTATCAAATTACTGAAATCCGCCAATCCACAGTCAGACAGATTGTGTACAAATGAAGGACATTGAAGACCATTGTTACCCTCTCCAGGAGTGGTTGACCAACAAAGTTCACTGCAAGAGCAATGCGTGTAATAGTCTGTGACATCACAAAGGAACACAGAGTAACTTCTAAGCAACTATGTCCATGACTCCACCCTCAGGAGAACACTGACCAACAATCATGTTTATGACAGGGCTACTAAGAAAAAGCCACTCATCTCCAAACTTTATATTGCTGCCCATCTGCATTACTTAAGATCAACAAGCCAGAAGGCCAGTGGGAAAATGTTTTGTAAAAGGATGAAAACAAAATTTAACCACATTTTACTTTTTGATTTACATGAGATGCGTTGTGTTTGGTGAAAAGAAACACAGGATGGCTTGCCATCATTGATGGAACAATGTATTCTGAATTATATCAGCAATTTTGAAAGGAAAATGTTAGGACATCTGTACGTGATCTGAATCTCAAGAGAAGGTGTGTCATGCAGCACGATGACCACCCTAAGCACACAAGTTGTTCTACCAAAAAATTGTTAAAGTTAATGTTTTGGAATGGCCAGGTCAAAGTCCTGACCTTAACCTGATCAAAATGTTATGGAAGGACCTGAAGCGAGCAGTTCATGTGAGGAAACACACCAACATCCCAGAGTTGAAGCTGTTCTGTAAGGAGGAATGGGCAAAAATTCCTCCAAGCCGATGTGCAGGACTGATCAACAGTTACCAGATCCATTTAGTTGCAGTTATTGCTGCACAAAAGTGTCACATCAGATACTAAAAGCAAAGGTTCACAAACCTTTGAATTAAAATCATATTCTCAAATGACCTCTTGTCTTTTGAAAATAGGGATAACACACATATTCCAACCGTGTTACCCAAAGATCAACCCTGTTATAACATAAGCATAGTCAAAAGGAATAATGAAACAAATGAAGCCAAAAGGCCCCATAGGATTGATCGCTCTGATATAATGACAAACCACACATTTTGGAGGTTACATCTTATTGGCTGAATGTGGTGTTAAATCAAATCATAGTATTTTCACTTCACTAATTACATTGGTAATTGGGTAAAAAGTAAGGTAGTTTACAGGGGTAATATTGACAAAATATTTCACACCGCCTGTTGCCTTATATTCATAGTTATATTTTGAGAGTTATCCACAAGGTGCATTGAATGTTCAAAAACGTAATGCCTTTCATGAGGAGATTACTTGTGTCGCCAAATTGAACATTTGCTATGGCTCCAGGTGTAATGACATCCTGCCAAGTAGTGGGTGACAATGCCAAGCATCCGTTACCCGGTTTTCGAGCCATGCCAGTGGATGGCACACCTCAGTTTTGAGTGGGAATTCCTCGATTTGAGGAGCAAGTGAGAGAACGGGATTGAGAAAAGGAGACAGTGTCATAGCACCATTGGTAAATTTAGCACACGCTAACCAGAATCAAGATCACACACAGAGGACCCCAATCAATGTGTCACCACTTCTCCGTCCTGTCCGGCACAAGAACACAACCATCAATCAGGGCTGAACCGATTCCTAGTAACATTCTGTTAGAATTACGCTATGCAGTCTTGTAAGGAGAAAGCTGTAAAGAGTTCAGCCAGCCGGACTCACTCACCTTACGAGCATCCGGTTTGAATTGCACTGCTCGCTGGATTCCAGTATAGAGAGACTGATAAATGCTGAGGCCCTGTGGCTATTGGAATCTGATGCTATAGGCAAAGGGCCGAGCGAGGCTCTTACCTTCCAGCTGAGGGTAGAAGAGCTGGTTGCCCGACCGTGGTCCTATAGACCAGCCTGACGAGACACGCCAAGACATGAAAGCCTAGGGGGGGTGAATAGGAGAACACCACCTGATGCCAGTCAAAGTTACACAGAGCAAACACAATAAGCATCCACACAAACACACACATACATCTGTATATTTCAATAATTTAGCAGATGTGATTATCTACAGCAACTTAGAGCAGGTACAGGGACATCCTCTGGAACCTAGGGTAAAGTGCCTTGCTCAAAGTCAGCGTGGCAATTAGCCCAATTGGGAAAGGAACTAACAACCTTACAATTGCCACTTGTTGTTCTCACATCTTACACACATCTACAGTACCAGTACACGACATACAGTACCAGTACAACACACACACACACACCTACAGTACCAGTACACCACCTAGAGTACCAGTACAACACCTACAGTACCAGTACTACACACACACCTACAGTACCAGTACACCACCTAGAGTACCAGTACAACACCTACAGTACCAGTACTACACACACACCTACAGTACCAG
>JACXGM010028345.1:0-14097 GCA_016801145.1 Umbra pygmaea | reverse complement strand
CTCCCATACAGGGGATTTAAATGACGCGGGACGTCCAAGCTCCCCTGTTCCTCCGCTCGCCATGACCATGCTGTGAGCGGACTGAACATGCGCAAAACTTTTTTTATTTCAGTAATCAATCCGCGGATCACGTGTGTGCCGAACCGAAGATATTGATCCGAACGGATCACGGATCAATGACGATCCGTTGCACCACTACTAATGACATAACTAAAACCAGCTGGGGACACCTAAACCAAAAAAAACTAAACACAGGAAAAAACAAATAAGGACACACAAAAACACATTAGGGAGAGCCCAAAAACCTGGACTGGAAGAAAAACACAATACAAGGGACAGTGTTACATATTGAATAGGTCATGGTCAGAAGAAAGATATGTATTAGTTTATGATTAGTAGTGCTAGAATGTTACTAATAGTTTGTAGAAACTCACTATAACTTGCTATGTGTATATTCTGCTTTTTAAAAATGAAATGAATTTAACTGCTAGATACCAACAAGAAACCAGATAATGCAGTTTGTACTTTAATAAACATTACTCTTTCAGGTGAAAGAGTGGCTATGTCTGAACTGTCAAATGCAGAGAGTGGTCGGAGGTGGATCCCCCATGTTGAAACCATCTTTGAACAAAGTGTCTGCACCACCAACTGTTGCCATTGCACCCACTGCTGCCCAAAAGGACATAGCAAAACCTGCTGCCACTTTGAAGGATGACAGACCCCCCCCAGGATCCACTCAAATGAAAACAGTCATGCATGTTCCCGAAGTATCAAAAGCTGAAACTGGTAAAACTATAGACACTGACAAGTCGGCAAGTCCAGCACAGGCTAAGAAAGCACCGGTGGAGAACCAGAGAACATGTGAATCTCAGAAACTGCCACAGCAGCCCAGCCCTGGGCGTAGGCAGAGCAGTGCCAGCCCAGCTGCAAAACAACCCCTGAAGCAAGATTCAGGGGGCTTGTTTAGCTTTGGTGGTCCCAAATCTCAGTCTATCTCCTCAAAGCCTGACGAGTCAGTGTCTGGTAAGATGTTTGGCTTTGGTTCATCCATCTTTAGCTCTGCATCCACTTTGATCACCTCAGCTGTTCAAGATGAGCAACACACCACACCGCCATTGTCCCCCAAGGTGTCCGCACCTGTTGGCCCTAAACAAAAGCAGACTCCCACACCAAGTGAGCACAAACAATTGGCCACTGTACCCACCTCACCCAGAAGGCAAACAGAAAACCTTGCTTCAATGAAAGAGAAGGATGCCCCTGCAACAGGCTCATCTGAGGTAAAGGGGACCTGTTCAGCAGTGGCTTCACAGCAGAACCAAAAGCCAGTAGACAAAGCTACTCCAACCCCTGGCCAAGAACCACCTCAACAGAAGACGCCCGAACAACAAAGCCACGCTTCACAGCCCCCAGCAGTGACACCAAAAGCTGAGCCTCAGCAACAGCTTTCAAGAGGTGGGAACTCTCCAGCCAAAACACAATCACAAGCACAGGCCCCAACGCAGTCAGGTGGATTATTTGGTTTTGGTGGTGCAAAATCTCAGCCTGCTCAGCAAAAGATTGAAAACTCAGTCTCCGGTAAGATGTTTGGATTTGGTTCCTCAATCTTCAGCTCTGCATCTACTTTGATCACCTCAGCTGTTCAGGATGAGCCCCGGACCACACCGCCAGCTTCACCCAAGGTTTCTGCAGCAGCCCAAGCCTCTCCTAAAATCCAAGCCTCTCCTAAACTCCTCCATGCAAAAGAGACCATATCATCTCCTGCTCAGGAATCAGATAAGAAAGCAGAACAACCCCAACAGGCCAAGATCCCCCAATCAGGAGAGGCCAGAGTTGATAAAAACTCATCAGATCCTCCAAAGGTTGCAGCATCCTCCCAACCATTTTCCAAAGCAGGCCATTCCACCTGTCCACTATGCAAGGTGCAACTCAATACCGGCTCCAAGGACCCTCCCAACTACAACACCTGTACTGAATGCAAGAACCTTGTTTGTAACCTCTGTGGATTTAATCCCATGCCACATGAAACAGAGGTAAGCGAACATGAAACTTTATATTGTTTACTTTCAGCTAGAGGTCGACCAATTATGATTTTTCAAGGCCGATACAATTAACGATTATTGAAAAACCAAAAAAGCCGATACAGATTAACCGACCGATTTATTAGTTTTTAGTTTAACCGTTATTGTACCAGGCAAGATGATTGAGAGCACTTTCTCATATGCAGCAATGGCCTGGGGGAAGGGAGGGGGAGAGGGGAATGAATGAGCTAATTGAGAGATAGGGATGATTAGGTTGCCATGATGGTCAGATTGGAAATTTGGCCATGACACCAAGGTTAACACACCTACTCTTACGAATACAGCCATGGGATCTTTAGTAACCACAGAGAGTCAGGACACCCGTTTTAACGTCTCATCCGAAAGACGGCACCCTACGCAGGGCAGATGTCCCCATCACTGCTCTGGGGCATTGGGAATGATCATTAGACCAGAGGGAAGACTGCCCCATACTGGCCCTCCAACACCACTTCCAGCAGCACTGGTCTCCCATCCAGGGACTAACCAGGCCCAACCCTGTTTAGGTTTATAAGCAAACCAGCCGTGCAATACAGGGCTCTATGCTGCTGGATATAGTTATTATGATTTGTTTGGGGGAAATAATCACATTACAAAAAAGAACAAACTTTTAATATAACTTCTTAATACACAAAATTGTTTCAAATCTCAAATAAATATATCAAAATATTTAAATTTGTTCAAACAAAATGCCAAACAAATGGCGAAAACACATAGTAGGCATACTACGATTTGTATTTGATACAACTTTGCCTATAAGATATGTTTTGTAAAACAAACCCTTGGGTTTTGCCTAAAAAAAAAACATTTAGTCTGTGCATTTTGATAGTTGTCCTTTTAATAAGCAATTGGATTTGGTGATGCACAACGGGAGTACAAATATCCAACGTAATTTCCTGAAGCACTACAAATACGACAATTAATATAAATATAACAAAAGCAGTAACTGAGAGACATGGAATTTCGTCTTTAACTACAGAATTATACTCTTGCGCGAGGAGTCAGAATAGCCTAATGTTCTTCTCTCTTTTCGCCACCGTCTGACTCAACATCAGAAATAGGCTACTTTAAAAACCATGTTTGAGAACACTAGCGACGTATATTCCTTGAATGCCTTTTAACATGAATGCCTTTTAATTAAATGTAGAAGTAAAAAAAACGTCTTCTTTGTATAGTTTTGAATAGGCATCGTATTTTGACAAGTCATATGTGCACAATCAATGACTGTGCATTCGAATGGACATATTCAGCACTCGTTTGGTGCCAGTACCCGATTTTGATAAATCCCCTATATTCATCATATGCAACGCATTATAGCTAACTAGTTAACCCTTGCGCAGCAGTTTTTTTTTGAATGGGTCATTTTTCCCTGAAAGCCTTGAGGAAAACAGAACAGATAAAAGTTTTGGTTGATAAAAAAATGGGAACAGTTCTGTCGGAATGAAATCAGTGAACCTCTACCCATTATTCTAGACTCATATTAACAATGTGAAGCTAACAAGTGATTATATGCGACTGATTTTAATAGATCTCCTTTCATGCTAACTACAAACTTACCATGGCTTCTCTGCAATGACAATTTCCTCCAGACTAGCTCACGACAGATGCGCTGACTGCACGCAGTTTTCACATGATTTGCTATCGATTTGTAACACTAGAGGAAGTGGTTTCTCACCAAAAAAAGTATCGGGCATAATCGGCGAGCAAAAATGCCGATTAATGATTATTTTGAAAACTCATAATCGGCCATAAATAATCGGCCAGTCCGATAAATTAGCCGACCTCTACTTTCAGCATTCAGCTATCCGGGTATAATTATAAATGGATTTGATTATTTGGAAGTATACCCTTGTGGTCGGTGATTTGTTTTCAAATTAGGTTACACATAGCCAGCATTTGATTATATGCATAAGATATTTTGTAAACAGAATACCTTTTTGGATTACGCAAATTATGGTCAATTTAACTCTGCCTTTGTTTTTGTAGAAAGTCATTTTTTTCAATTTAATGTTTCAAATATAGACTAAAGCAACAATCATAGACTATGCAAGAAATAAAATGTGTAGAAATTTACACATACTGTTTTCACTTGGTAACATTGTAAGTATGTACACATTCAAAAAATGTAGATTCAGATTGACATGAATTGAACTCAAAGGTTAACCAGAGTTCAAGGTATCTGACACAGCATTACTATTTCAGGTAAAAGAGTGGCTGTGTCTAAACTGCCAAATGCAGAGAGCGCTTGGAGGAATAGAGCCCCCAGGACACTCTGTGATTCAACCGTCTCTTAACAAACAGTCTGCACCACAAAAAGATTTTGTAACTCCTGGTGCAGCTCAAAAAGATCTTTCAACAGCTGCTACATCTGTGAAAAAAGACAGTCCAATACCAGGTGACTCTCAAAAGGAACCAGTTCCTTCTGTAGCTAAATTACCAAAAGCTGAAGCTACTAAACATGTGGATACTCAAAAGCTAGGAGCAATCCCAGCACCTGGACAGACAACAACACTGCAGAACCGGAGAACATCTGAACCTCAGAAACTAAAACAGCCACCCAGCCCTGGACGTAGGCAGAGCAGTGCAGACCCAGCTACGCAGCAACATTCCAACCAAGAGTCAGGTGGGTTATTTGGGTTTGGTGGTCCCAAATCTCAGTCTACCTCCACAAAGCCTGAAGAATCAGCGTCTGGTAAGATGTTTGGCTTTGGTTCCTCCATCTTCAGCTCCGCAACCACTTTCATCAACTCAGCTGTTCAGGACGAGCAACGCACCACACCACCAGCTTCCCCCAAAGTTTCTGCAACAGCCAAGGCCTCTCCCAAGGTCCCCCATACAAAGAAAGCAGAGGAGAAAAAAACAGAGCAACCCCATCAGTCTAAGATCCCCCCATCAGTTCAGTCAAAAGTGGAAAAGACACAATCAGAGCCTCCAAAAGGCACAGCATCTGCCCAACCAGCTCCCAAAGCAGGCCAGTCCAATTGTCCACTCTGTAAGGTGGAACTCAATATCGGCTCCAAGGACCCTCCCAACTACAACACCTGTACTGAATGCAAGAACCTTGTTTGCAACCTCTGTGGTTTTAACCCCATGCCACATGTTACAGAGGTAAGTGATGTCAAGAAAGTAGTAATGCATTTATGTTGTTGTTTATCTTTACTAGATAAACGTTTCTTAAAGATATATTGAGCATATATAGATTTGTATAGTTTACATACAGTGTTGTATAAACGTGTACACATACTTTTTCAGGTAAAGGAATGGTTATGTCTGACCTGCCAGGTGAAAAGATCACCTGGAATAATGGAACCTCCAGGACCTCCAATAATGAAATACAACCCCCTGCTTAGCAAGATGTCTACAACTGATCAAATTAAAACAGACACTGCCACACATGTGGCATCTCAAAAGGAAACCATTACACTTCAAGTAGATGAAACAAACACTCGAACAACCACTCTTGCTACATCACAAAAGGACAGTGCATCTTCAGTCTCTTCCGAAATGTCAAAACATAATAAAACAGATCTTTCACCACCAGCTGTGTCCCTAAAAGAGGACATCTCAACTCCAGGTTTGCTTGTCAAGCAGAAGGTTACTGACACTCCTTTTAACAAGGAAGCACAAATTTATACCTCAGATTTTGTTAAGGAAGATCCAACTCCTGCCTCCTCCGTCAACAAAGAGGCACCAACTCCTGTCTCTCCTTTCATCAAGGAGGATCCAACTCCAGCCTTGTCAATTGCACAGGAGGCCCCTGCTTTACCTCACAACAAGGAGGTACTAAAGTTAGCCACATCCCAAAAGATGGAACCTTTACTGGCAGGTTTACCAGACCGAAAGGTTTTCTCAACATCAGGTTCAGCTAAAGAAAGAGAGGCTGTACAATCAGTTTTATCTCAGAACAAAGAAACACCATCCTCTGTAGTAGTAGAGAGTAAAGTGGGAAAACCTCCAGCTGCAACACAAAGCAAAGAGGCTCCCATTTTGGATTTACCCAAAACAGAAGAGACAACAGCATGTAACATGTTAGAAATTACATCAGTTGATCAACACTTACAGGAAAAGCAATTGCCTGTGCAAGGATATCCATCTTCACAGGCTCAGCCACAAATACACTCCCCAATAAGTCCAAAGCCAGACCACAAAATCACTCCCCAAATTGATGACTCTGAAAAAACAGATAGTTCAGCATCTGCTACTAAGGTGCCACAGAACCGAAGAACATCTGAAACCCATGAACCCACACAGAAGCCAAATCAGCCTGGGCGTATGCGAAGCAGTACCATTCCATCTATACAGCAACCCACTAAGGAGGAATCCGGAGGTTTATTTGGATTTGGTTTTCCCAAACCTCAGCCTGCCCCATCAAAGCCTGACGACACAGTGTCTGGAAAGATGTTTGGCTTTGGTTCCTCCATCTTCAGCTCTGCATCCACTTTGATGACCTCAGCTGTCCATGATAGGGCCAGAACCACACCGCCAGCTTCACCTAAGGTATCTGTAGCAGCCCAGGCTTCTGCCAAGATCCCCCCAGCAAAGGATACCAAACCACCTACTGCTAAGGTAACATCAAATAATGCTGAGCAACTCCAGCAGGTCAATATACCTTTAACCTCACAGGCAAAAACAGACAAACAGTCTTCAGAACCTCAAACGGAAGCTGCCTCCTCCCAACCAGTTCCCAAAGCAGGTCAGGCCAATTGTCCACTCTGCAAGGTGGACCTCAACATGAGCTCCAAGGACCCTCCCAATTACAGTACCTGCACTGAATGCAAGAATATTGTCTGCAATCTCTGTGGATTCAACCCAATGCCAAAAGTTTCAGAGGTATGACTATGATTTAAGATGATTACCAGCATTTTTCTTCTAGTTTTTGAAATGTAAAATGTATGGCCACTGAATACATGATATTTATTAATGGTTGTGTTTTTCAGGTAAAGGAGTGGTTGTGCCTGAACTGTCAGATGAAGAGAGCACTTGGAGGAACAGAACCTCCAGGATCTACCATGATGAAACCTCTGCCAAGCAAATTTTCCACCCAAGCTGATTCGGAAAATGTGCCCCCCATGACAGCATCTCCCAAAAAGGAGCAAGGCTATAAGCTTGCCCCTACAAAATCAGCAGAGTCAGGGTCTGGAAGGATATATGGCATTGGCTCCTCAATTCTCAGCTCAGCATCTAATTTAATTACCTCAGACGAGCCTCGCAACAATCTGCATTCACAACCCAAAGGGTCTTCACATATTGCAACTCAACAGAAGGAGACTCTACAACCAGGTAGTCTCAACCATGTGACTCCTACATTGGTTTCACCCAAAAAAGAGACAGTAAAAATGACTTCTGTAAAAGATAATAACCAAGCACCAGGCTTACCACAGAATGCATCAAGGCATGAACAAGAGCCAGTGGACAAACCAACTCCCACTCCTGCCCAACCTTCTTCAATACAGAAGGTTTTACCAAAAGAAGGCCAGCCGCTACAGCCCCCAGAAGGGGCACCAAAAGCAGAGATTGGAAAGCCTCAGCAACAACTTCCAAAAGGTGGGACATCCCCTGCCAAGGCTGTGCCGCAACCACTGGCCCAGCCCCCCAAGAATGAATCAGGAGGCTTTTTTGGCTTTGGTAGTCCTAAATCTCAACCTGCCTCCAAACCTGAATCTGAGTCAGTGTCTGGGAAGATGTTTGGCTTTGGTTCCTCCATCTTCAGCTCTGCGTCCACCTTAATCACCTCAGCTGCTCAGGACGAGCACCGCATTACACCACCAGCTTCCCCGAAGGTGTCTACACCTGTTGTACCTCAACAGAAAAAGACTACTACACCCGCTACACCAGCTGGTTTCCAATACGTGACCCCTACAGAGGCCTCACCAAAAATGGATCAAATGACACCTGTACACTTGAAGGAAAACCCTGCACCATCACAGAAGCAAGATGAAACTTTGCCAGTGGCTCCACAGCAAGACCAGAAACTGTTAGACAAACCAGTTTTAACTCTTGAACAACATCCTCCGAAACAGACGATTCCCCAACAACAAGGACAACTTCAAGCTGGACCACCAAAATCACAGTCTGATGTTTCAAAAGTTCAAGCTGCTAAAGCACCAGGCATTGTAACACTGGAAAGCCCAGCATCTGCTCAGAATGCCACACTGGAGAACCGGAGAAAATCAGAAACACTAAAACCATCACAGCAGCTCAGCTCTGGGCGTAGGCAGAGCAGTGCCATCCCGGACACACAACAACCTCTCAAACAAGATTCGGGAGGCTTATTTGGCTTTGGTGGTCCCAAATCTCATTCTACACCATTAAAGCATGAAGAGTCAGTGTCTGGTAAGATGTTTGGCTTTGGTTCCTCCATCTTCAGCTCTGCATCTACATTGATCACCTCAGCTGTTCAAGATGAGCAACACACCACACCACCAGCTTCCCCCAAGTTGTCTGCAGCAGCCCAGGCCTCTCCCAAGATCCCCCATACAAAGGAAAACAAACAACCTGCTGCTACGAAAGTAGAAAAGAAGATAGCAGAGCAACCCTCGCAAGTCCGCTCACCAGTACAGACCAAAAAGGACAACCACCAGTCAGATGCTACAGATGGAGCAACATCTTTCCAACCTGCTTCTAAAGCAGCCCAATCCACATGTCCACTTTGCAAGGCAGTACTTAACATGGGTTCCAAGGACCCTCCCAACTACAATAAATGCACCAATTGCAAGAAAACTGTATGCAATCTCTGTGGATTTAACCCCAAGCTGCAGGAAACACAGGTAAGACACCTAATACATTCACATCAAACTGTTGTTTAGCAAAGCATTTTTTTATATTGTTAAATTGGTTAAGTATACTTATTGTATTTAGACGATGTCTGTAGTTTCTGGTGGTATATTAACTAGAAAGTGTAAGACATGAAGATACTCCAGTGGAGCACTTTAGGGGTTCAACTGTCAAGCTCTACAACTTGATAGTAAAGACCCTAGTCCACACTGTCTCATGAAGTACTATGCCATTAGGCAGGGCAGGCCCCAGGCATAAGCAAACTAAGCGGCTGCTTGGGGCCCCCTGGCCACCAGTGGGCCCCTTAATCGAGTGCACAGTTGACTCTGCTTAGGGCCCCCAAACGGCTTGGGCCGGCACTGCCATTAGGCCACATGGTGTCATGTTAACAAGGGATTGATATTGAACACTTTGAAAGGTCATGCCCTTTACACTGCTCTCTAATGTCATGAAATGTATACATAGGTTCCTCTCCTTACACAGAACATACTTGCCTCAAGGATTCATTAGGTCATCCACAATTATTATTTTACTTCGGTGAGCCCTATGTCGATGTAGATTAATCTTCATATACAGCATACAGTACTTCATATGGAACATGGTCTCTCCATATGTTGTAGGTTAGCATGTCAAACAGCATGGCCACTATTAACTTGGTATGTTACAAATTCCCAAATGGCATGGGTGTCAGATGGCTCAGTGATTATGGAGTCAGATTTGTACCCAAAGGGTTGCCCGTTCGATTCCCAACATTTACAGTCAGTGTGTCCGGGAGATTTGTCCCTGTATTTACTGTAAGTCCACTATATCTTATCACTGTCTAGACTCAAGAAAAGCAAGCATATTCACATTTGACTATATAATGTTGCTATTACATAAACGTTTGACCTTTGATGTGTTTAATGAAATGTGGCAGTCATGCTGAGGGATCTGAATCTAGATAACCTGTCAAATTCATTGTGCATCAGTTCCACTGCCAGGCCAAGAGTTCAATCTAATGAGAATCAGATGGCAATAACATTCTGAAAAATGTAATTTACATTTGATTTTACAAAACTGTATTTTATTTGCAGTTAAAGGAGTGGCTATGTCTTAACTGCCAGATGCAAAGAGCGCTTGGAGTAATGGAACCTCCAGGTTCTACACCAGTTGACACTAAAAAAGAGACACTTCATCATGCTGCAGCTCAAATGTTGACTTCAGAAACAGATAACCTACAAAAGGAGATCAAAGGACCTTTGGATGTCCAAAAACAGATCACTCCGCACCCTGTATCTCAGGAAATACCAATGGCTGTTGGAAACCTGGCACCAACTACTGTCAAAGAAGAGGAAAAACAAGCACCAACATCCTCAGAAACAAAACATGCTCTACCTGCAAAGGATAGCCAACAACCAGACGATCAACCAGTTCTAGCCACAATCAAACCCAGTGTAGCTGTTACACCTGCACAGAAGCCAGAAGACCATACTCCTCCACTCCAAAAGCCTTCTAAAAAACCCCTACCACATCCCCAGGAAAATCTGAAAGCAGAATACAAAACTGTTCCCCTTAAACAGGAGTCTGAAAAGCATCAGCAACAACTTCCAAAAGGTGGAGCGTCTCCTGCCAAAGCTGTGCAACTACCACTGGCTCAGCCCCCCAAGCAGTCAGGGGGCTTTTTTGGCTTTGGTGGCCCAAAATCTCCATCTGTCCCCTCAAAGCCTGAAGAGTCTGTGTCTGGTAAGATGTTTGGCTTTGGTTCCTCTATCTTCACTTCTGCATCCTCGTTAATCACCTCAGCTGGTCAGGATGAGCACCGCACCACACCTCCTGCTTCACCCAAGGCGTCTGCAACAGCCCACGCCTCTTCCACGATCTCCGCTGCAAAGGAAACCAAACCACCTGCTGCTCCAAAAGCAGAGAAAACAGAGCAAACCCAGCCTGTCAAGCTCCCCTCATCACTTCAAGCCAAGATGGACAAACCCCTATCACAACTACCAAATGGAGCAGCCCAACCAGCCCGAAAAGAAGATCTGTCCACCTGTCCACTCTGCAAGGTACAACTCAATATAGGCTCCAAGGACCCTCCCAACTACAACACCTGTACCGAATGCAAGAACCTTGTCTGTAACCTCTGTGGATTTAACCCCATGCCACATGAAACAGAGGTAAGAATACAAAATAATATTTTATTTAATATTATGTTTAAGATATTTTGTTTGAACTTCCCCCAAAGCAAATTTAAACCCCATTGTCATGTTAAGCGGCCATTGACTGAAGGATAATTATAGTAATAACAATGGTGATTTTCTGATTACTTGTTTATCCTGCCTAAGACGAGTTCTGTTTCTTGTCAAGAGAACATTTTTAAATTGCATACATTTCATTTATTGCTGAAACCTTTTTATTCTTACATTGCATGGATATGGGCCAGAGGATGCAGAGTGTGATAGTCTGATTCTGCTCCCTTGGTCTGTGATGTCATTTGGGATGCTGTAGTCTGCTCAATCTTGTTTCCTGATACAGTGATTCAGTAACAATGTAGGTCAATGCAGGGCATTTGTGGGGATTTCCTCTGCTGATGAACAATAATAACAGGCCTTGGCTTCCTGCTCAGACAGCTCACAGCTGTTTGCAATGGGTGTCAGGTCTAGGGCTGGCAACATGGATGTGCAGTCTCCCTCCTCACACCTGTGGTATCAGTGCCAATGTTTTTCCAAAATCTTAAGCTTGCTGTGTAAACAGTGAATATACTCATTAGTGGCAAGTTGAGACTAGTAATACAGCTTTTAACATCTGTGAAGCGCTTTGTGTCCATTCCAGGCCATAGGAGCTCTACATATGTTAGACCTAAATGTCATGAACTTGGAGAAAACTAAATTGTAAAACCCAATTATGTGGAATATGAACATATGAGAGGGGTAGTTACATAAAATATGAACGTCTGGAATGTTCCATGATCACTAGTCCTAGTCGTGTGATTCCGCTGCAACAAAGAATGAAGGCACAAGGTACTAGAAGGACTAATATAGCGTAATAATAAAAAGTGCATCTGAAACGTAAAAAAGGAACAGAAAATATTTTGTAATATAACATAATTCTTGTTTTCAAATGAGTTCCCTGAGAATGAAATTCGGGATAATTTCTTGGAAATACGGTTGACATATGTACAAAACACACTGAGTTAAATTATCTGCTGGATTCAACAAAAAGGAGCTTACTGTATACTGACCTGTTTTGAGAGATTGAGGGGGATTTTAAAGATTTGTAGATAAAAACTGGTCCCTGCATTGGAAATGTTTGAGTGATTCCTTGAAGTGCTGCCTAGAACAGTGGTTCCCAAACCTCTCCTCGGGGACCCCCAGACAGGCCATGTTTTTGTTTTAACCCTGAAATGGCACACCTGATTCAATTAGTCGAAGGTGTAATGTGGAGTTGACTAATTGAACCAGTTGTGTCATTTCAGGGTGAAAATAAAAACATGGCCTGTCTGGGTGTCCCAGAGGAGAGGTTTGGGAACCTCTGGCCTAGACTATACATTAGGCCCTGAGGTCGAAGTAAAATGGCTCTAAGCAATCTTCATGAATAGTATTTATTGTTGAGAGACCTCAAACAGTATTAATATTATACTGGAATGCACTGTGTGTGGTGGACGGCAGCCTGTCTCACCCTGTGACATCTCTTTAATGTTTAAGTCTCAGTGGATATGACATTATATAACAGCTCATGCAAGGCTTGCCTCAGCCTCTGCAGCCCGGCAGCACTGAAAAGAAAGTGAGTTGTGCAACAGCATTAGTGAGATGGGATCTGCTGCTGCGGCTGGCTGGGGACTCTCCCTACAGTCCCCGTGAGAGATGGTTTGGCCCTGTGATATGACAATAAGTACAGGTGAAATGTATTAAGTCCAACACAACACAGCAGACTTCAGATACATACTCGCCTCATATTACTGGCTGTCTGAATAGCAATATTGCCATTTAAATGATGTTGGTTAGAGCCTTGGTGTTGTGCTGGATCTAGTGGTACATGGTTATCTAGAGATTTTAACATTGGGTTCTGCTTGTTCCGTAGGTTAATAAAATATGCTATTCCAGCTATTATTATTTCACGCAACTGTGTGAACATGCAATAGCCTACTGGTAAAGACCAACAGTAACCCATTTTATTATTGTTTCCTTATAATTAAATGTTCCCCATATTATCATTTTAATGTAAACTACTCTCCAAATGGTACAAAATGATGCACTTTGATGTCACTTTTATTATAGTAGTTACACCAGGGATTCAATGTAATAACTTGCCATTACTCAGACCTCGCTTAGTCACACAACTGGGGGCCTTTTCTAAAAGGTCATCTATCTATGCTTATGCCTTAGAAATACAGTAATACCAGCGCTATGGAAGTGAATTTTACACACAAAATCACAACATTTATGTCTGAAGATTGAACAAAGAAATGAAACTGTTCATATCTGTGCCTATATTTCTCCGTGGTGACAGTGTGTATACTGAAAGAGAGCACTTTTGTAAAGAAATTAGGCTAATAGAAGTGTCATGTTCTCCATGTTCCCTGATAAAGAAAAGGCTTTTGGGGAGACTGAACAACTGACCATTTTTACTTACTGTTTCTAATGTCAAAACTAGGCTTGTTATTACTTTGCTGATTTCTGTCAGTATTCATTTCTTTTGGTTTCAAACATGGCCTTGTGTAGCCATGTTTGAAGCTATAATCCAGAAGACATAACGTGTACTTGGGTGGTATTTGGGTAAGTGTCTGGGACTCAGATTAGTAAAACCTAGGTATATATTATATTTTTATACATTATTTTCTGAAATTGCTAAATAAATATTCAGTTACATTGTCAATACACTATTTTCAGGCTTTTCTCATGGTGATACATACAAAATCGTACAAAATCATTAAAAACAAAACATTTGTACATGAGTACATTCCCGGAGGCAGGAAAACGTAAGCCTTGAATGTTTACGAAACTTAAAAAAGGTCAGTTTACCTTAACCTCACCCTAACCTTAACCTCAATTTGTCTATTCATGGAAAGGTTCCGGTATAAGGGTGAATCCCATTTCTCTGTCTTAGCCCTTCCCCTTACCCCTTCCCCTTAGTTTTGCGCGTTCATGTGAGAGTAAGGGCTATCCCAATTCTCATTTTGATCTAGGGGTAGGGCTAAGGGGAAGGGGTGCATACCCCTTAAAACTAAGCATTTTCGAGAGCTTACTTGAAACCAAGGGGTACCCAGAATACACTG
>JACXGM010028344.1:0-14098 GCA_016801145.1 Umbra pygmaea | reverse complement strand
AGCCAATTTGAGCTAAAATACTTTGTTTAAATGTTCAATTGAATGGTGAGCAATTTCTCGTTTGTGGTGGGATCCGGTGTAACACCGACGTGCTCTGGGTATTAATGATTCAAATTAACGAAATTATTAAAAAGATATAGGCTAGTTATTTTTACTGAACAACTCGAAAAGGTCAAAGTCATTAAATAGAGTCGCACTTGTGCTGCAAAACATCATTCAGCAGCACTCAGCAGCACTCAGCACGCATCCAGCTAGACAGCAAGCTGAACATCACGATCCATCGTGCTGTACATCTACTCCGAAGCTCCCTCTAGTTACGGTATCCACCTGACTCTACTGGACGTCCACGTCTTCTACACTGGACGTCCAGGTCTAGCACTGGACGTCCACGTCGCCCAAGGATCCATCGTGCTGTACATCCACTCCGAAGCTCCCTCTAGCGACGGCATCCACCTGACCCTACTGGACGTCCACGTCTTCTACACTGGACGTCCAGGTCTTGTACAGGACGTCCAGGGCGCCCAAGGATTCATCGTGCTGTACATCCACTCCGAAGCTCCCTCTAGCGACGGCATCCACGTGACTCTACTGGACGTCCACGTCGCGCTGAGGGAGCAAGCTCCTACTGCAAATATGACAACACAGAGAAAGGGCCTCACAATAATAGACGAGCAGAGTAAGGCTGATGAATTTAATGAATTCTTTCTGAGGTTTGATACACAGGACTACTCTTTGGAATGTGAGAATGTACTACAGTCACTTACAACTGACTCCTGTTCTAGGTTAGTGGTGGATCCCCTCAAAATCCAGTAAATTTTTAGCCATGTATGTAAAAAGAAATCTGCAGGCCCGGATGGCATTTCTGCTTTTCTCCTTAAGACCTTTGCTGCAGAACTAACCCCTGCTTGGTGCCCTGTGTTTCAGAGGTCTGTAGATTCCCATTTGGTTCAGGTTCTATGGAAAAAATCGACCATTATTCCCATTCCAAAGAAACTCTGCCCTGCAGAAAACAATGATTATAGACCGGTGGCTTTAACTTCTGTTGTTATGAAATGTTTTAAAAAATACATGGTATCCATACTATACACCAGAAATTAGATCCATCAATGTACTACACAGAGGTTAACAATTTTGGTCTGTGGTGCGATAAGAACCATCTCACCATTAACAAAAAAAAACTGAGGAGATGGTGTTTGACCCTCGGTCAGTGGGGGATCATACCCCTTTGTCCATTCACGGGGAGGACATAGAACAGGTCACTTCTTATAGGTATCTGGGTATTCACCTGGATGACCTCTTAAGCTGGAGTGATCATGTAGATTATGTACGTTTCCGTTTACAGCAAAGACTGTATTTTTTACGCAGACTAAGGGTGTTTGGTGTCAGCCAGAAAATCATGTTTTTATTTTATCAGGCAGTGATGGAGAGTGTTATCAGGTATGGGATGACGGTGTGGTTTGGCAATCTCTCCACTCAGTCCATAGCAAAGTTGCAGCGCCTGGTACAGACTGCTATGAAGGTGATGGGGAGGACTGATATAAAAAAAGAGTTTTGTTGGACCCGTCTCACATCCTTCAAACAGAATACGAGCTCTTGCCATCTGGTAGAAGGTATAGAATCCCTAAAGCTAAATTGAATCGTTTTAAATACTCCTTTGTTCCAGTCTCCATCCAAATTTTAAATCAAAATTTTAAATAGATTTGTGATAGATAGGCCTGAGAAGTGTGCAATTACCTGGTGTGTGTATGATTTTTTTTTTTAGCTGTTATCCGGATTAATTACGTGTATTGATTGTATGAAATGGGAGCTACTACTACTACTATGCAGTATGCACTTGAGTCCAGGATAATTTTCCCCTAGGGGACAATAAAGTATATTATATTCTATTCTATTCTAAACAGTGGCACGGACACTGACAGCTAAACTTAAATACAGAGCATACGCATTAACTTCTAAACTTAAGGGATTCACGTCTCACAACTACACATAGTAGCTCCCGGACAGTCTTTAACACAGTGAACAGATAACAAGGTAACGTCTATACAATCACTGACACCTCTCTCTAGTCTGGCCACTTTTTATCCTGAGCAAACTAACTGGCTAATAGAACATGGTTGAACATAATCATTAATCATCAGATCTACAAGATACCAGCCTAACCTAACCTAAACCCTATCCGATATGGCCAAACCAGAGAGAGGTGTCACAAACACTTAAAGGTTCAGTGTGTAATTTCTAGTGACATTTAGTGTTATGGTTTGTGAATTGCAAATAGCCAGTCACTCACTTCCTACCCTTCCCTTTGCAAACACAAAAGCCAAGCTACGGTGGCCGACATAGGATAAAATATGTCGTCATCTGAGACATCAGAGTATATAGTCAAGCAATGAGGTTTCTTTATATATAATTATTAAGTAAAAAATGTTTTATTCAGTAAAACCATGTTATTTCGAATGTTAATTTTACTTGTTTATTGTTGTGTTAGTGTTTTATTTACTGACTTTACCTAGCTTGTTTCCATGTTAGTTAGTACAAGATAAGAAAAAAGTTGCTTTGAAAACATGTTTCCTTCATAAGAGCCTTCTATCTGGGAAAAGCCACACTGATGGTTACCAGTGATTTTTGCCTGCATCACTCCCGTATTCTTCTGGCTTCATCATGCTTTCGAAATAACAATCCAACTAACATTACATATTTCTTCTAACAGGGTACTAAAAGTTTAGTGGCTAATATGAGCTGTTATTTTGTAGGCTAATGTTACAGTTTTGCAGTAAATAGTACTAATCAGCTGTTTGTCTCACGAACGTAACCAGCACATTTCTCCTAACATGGCAAAGTCACAACAAAGCGAGGGAGAAGAACTATGTTACATGCAATAATCCAACTACATACTTTACACCACTGACAAGGGAAAAGTCACTTCTCATGGTGTCTATGGCTAGCTTTCTACCAGAGATTTGTGCCTGCGCCGCTCCCGTATTCGTCTGGCCTCAAAATGCTTTCGAAATAACAATCCAACTAACATTACATATTTTTTCTAACAGGGTACTAAAAGTTTGGCTGGCTAATATGAGCTGTTATGCTGTAGGCAAATGTTCTGTTTTGCAGTAAATAGTACTAATCAGCCGATTGTCTTACGAAAATAACCAGCACATTTCTCCTAGCATAGCAAAGTCACAACAAAGCGAGGGAGAAGAACTATGTTACATGCAATAATCCAACTACATATTTTACACCACTGACAAGGGAAAAGTCACTTCTCACGGTGTGGCTAGCTTTCTACCACAGATTTCTGCCTGCGTCGCTCCCTTATTCGTCTGGCCTCATCGTGCTTTTGAAATAACAATCCAACTAACGTTACATATTTTTTCTAACAGGGTACTAAAAGTTTAGCTGGCTAATATGAGCTGTTATGCTGTAGATTAACGTTCTGTTTTGTAGTAAATAGTACTAATCAGCCGATTGTCTTACTAAAATAACCAGCACATTTCTCCCAACATAGCAAAGCCACAACAAAACGAGGGAGAAGAACTATTACATGCAATAATCCAACTATGCATTTTACACCACTGACAAGGGAAAAGTCACTTCTCATGGTATCTGGCTAGCTTCTAGCCAATGCTAACTTTGTCAAACAACAGTTTGCATTTGCATTGCTAAAGTTGGAATACCTTACCTGTCCAGTAGAAAACAGGCAACTTTGGCATTGCTTTAAAAACATTTTTCCCTCATTAGCGCCTTCAATCTGGAAAAAGCCACACTGATGTTTACCCGGGATTTCTGCCTGTGTCGCTCTTGTACAGTATTTGTCTGGCTTCATCATGCTTTCGTTTCTTCAAAGCAGATTCACCCTCGTCGGCTCTTGTGCTAAATAATAGCTGTGGTCCTACAATTGTCCAAAATTCCACTTCTAATAAAGGAGAGCTTCTACTATTACCTAATACTTAGAAACATACAACTTCTTCTGCTGCTGCTTCTTCTTCTTCTTCTTCTTCTCCGTCTTCTGCTGCTACTGCTGCTACTGCTGCTGCTGCTGCTGCTGCTGCTACTGCTGCTACTGCTGCTACTGCTGCTACTGCTGCTACTGCTGCTACTGCTGCTACTGCTGCTACTGCTGCTACTGCTGCTACTGCTGCTACTGCTGCTACTGCTGCTTCTCTTTCAAGGTAGTGACGAAACGCGCTCTGTAGCGCTGTTTGTTTGCTGAGGGCAACGGTAGAATCATGATGACAAAATACAGCGACCTCCATAAAAGGGGGTGCCCGCGGTTACGTAGATATAAATGGCTCATTCTAAGGTAATGAAAACATAATGGTTCATTATGTAAGGTCTTTACACACCACTGAAAACATAGTTATGGATCTTATATTGCATTTCTGTCAATAGATCCTTAGAAATACTACACACTGAACCTTTAAAGGGACATTCAACATATTTTAGGGAGAAACAAAAATTTTATGCAATGCACTGAATAATAACTAACACAAATACATAAAAATAACTAACATACATAGACTTCATGAAACAACACAAATCAGTAGTAATAGCATTCAATATAAACAAATGTGAATGGGCAAAAACAATCTGTGCTAGAAAAGGATCATACAAATAAACACAAAACATTTACAAAGACAACAGAAGTGGCGGAATTCAAAAAATGGATGTACTCATTAAAGAAGTTTTTCTGTTTTTCTGTTCTAGCTTCCAGTAAGGCTAGTTTCACAGTTGAGGAGGATGGAGAACAGCAATTAATTATTATTTATTGATTTAATATTATTGTAACCCATTTTCTTTAATGTGTTTTGTATACAACTGTATCTACAGCCTTTTCCCATCACAATGAATCCCAATAGATTTGTGTGAAGAGTGTTGAAGAATGGAGGCTTCAATATCGAGAAGGTGGCTTCTTTATTTTAATCCTACTCCAGCAAAAGATGACCTGGAACCAATCTGTTAACAAATAGAAGGGGCTAGACAACGCCTAGAACAATAAACCCAACAAGAATATACTTGTAGTAGTGGAACAAACAACAGTCACATATGACAATAACACACAAAGACAAAGGGGCAGGGGAGCAATACACAAGGGTAACGAGACAATCACAAACTGGTGCGTAATAAAATTGGAGGGAACAGTGGTTTCAGAATACTGGTGAGCAGCGACGAGCCTGCAGGGGGAGCTGCAGGACAGGGAGATGCAGCAATTTGGGAGAGTTGAAGATTGTAGGAAGCCTTTGTTGGGAACAGGAGCTCAGAACAGAAGGCAAATCCAAATGCAGACAATGGAGTGGTGAGTAACAACAATTATGATGTTTATTGTAGAATGTAATAATGAAAACCGAGAAGGATGGCAGGCAGCTTCCCGGGGAGCTAGGGTAACGGATCAACGACTCAGATAGGTGCAGTGACAGGTAGTTAAGTATGGTCAGAACAATATGACCAGACAGGCAGGTTTCCAAGGGCTTCAGATAATCATCACCAGTAGACACTGAGACAGGCAGCGAAGTACGGTCTGGCGAGTGGAGCAAACAGGCAGGTTTCCAGGGGCTTCGGATTATCGTCACAGACAGGCACTGAAAGTGAAGGAACGGAGAATCAGGGTTAGCAAAATAATAAGTCAGCACCATAAGGGCACAGCTCTCAGACTGGCTATAAAAAGGCAAACAGGAATAAATAGCTCTGTACAGTCGGGAATAGGATAGCGCGGGACTTCACATACTGCATAGTACAATAATCCGGCCAGGACTGATCGCTGTCAACTCCCTTAAGAAGGGAGAGCAGCAATCAGCCCAGGTGTGGTAGATCAGCAGGTGCAGGTGATGAATGCTGATGGGGACTGGTGCTCAGGAAACAGGTGCCTTCGTGGTGTGAATGGAAACTGGTACTCTGGGACTGGAACAGACAAACAAACACAAAAGAGACCAGACACACACACACAAGGGAACCAGAAGGGAGGGAAGGCACACAAAAGGAGAGGGAGAGACAGCTCAGAAAGGCTTAACCATGACATCCTTCCCTTCAGGCATCTGGGCCAAGCCCTTCTGCCTTTCTAAAGTACTGTCCAGACCAAAGTGGAATGACCATAGGGGCCACAGACGCATACCCGAAAATATGATTTGTTATCCTCTGGTCTTTTTCTTTTTTTGGTTGTATTTATTACTAAAATTATTAATTAATCACACTTTTTATGAAAACAAATATTACTCAAAAGGTCTGTTTTTCGCAAAGTGGCACAAAAAGTACACTACACGTTTATAGATTGATGAGTGAAACTGGTGATTGGAGTAACTTGTCGAACATGTCTACGCTTGTAAATGTTAAAGCTGCACTATGTATCTTTCCATTCATTTGTCCTGTCGGCCCAAATTTTACATAAATTATTTTCATAATTTTTTGTATATATTTTTTATATATATATACATATATTTCCAAAACAACATACACTTGTTTCTATTGCATTTTGCTATTCTGCTATTGTCTGTATTTTGTATTATTTAAGTTCATGTTTTCAACCCCTGGATCCAATATGCTATTTCCTAACGTTGACTATTCCTAAAAGGTTTTTTTGTATTTTTTTGTACTTTTCTAAAAAGTTACATAGTACCTCATGATGATATTTACCCTCTGGATTGCATAGGTACGGTTTGGTCATTCAGTCACTACACAGGACAAAGAACATAACTTGTAAGCCACCACCATTATTTTAGATTATTAGGTGCTTCCAACTTTGGAGGGCTCTTACCTTTTCCTTCCCTGTGCACGAAGTGGAGCCCATAAACTCCTGGTTCAATGAGTTTGTTGTGAAGGAACGCCAGTGGCCTGCACAGAGCTCTAACCTCAACTCCATTAAACTCTGTTGGGATGAAATGTAATGGCAATAACGAGCCAGGCCTTTTCGTCCAACATCAGTGCCTGACTTCACGAATGCTCTTTTGACTGAATGGACAGAATTTCCCACAGACACACTAAAATCTTGTGGAAAGCCTTCCCAGAAGAGTGGTGGCTGTTATAGCTCCAAAAGGAAGAGCAACTTTGTATTAATGTCCACTGTTTTGGATTGGGATATCCAACAATTTTATTTAGGTGTAATGTCCATATACATTTGACTATATAGTGTATTTGAACATATTCTAATACATTTCTAATGTTAGAAATGCTTTCAGTTCCACATTTAGGCTTTTCTGTCTCCAACTTACCCAGTTTTTTTATTTATTGATGACATTTCTCCAAGAAATCACACAAGAGATCAATTAGCTACCTTTTGGACATTACAAGAACGTCTGCTTCTTTTTATTGTAGTAATGTTTGTATTTATTCCAATAATATATCTACTGTTTGAGCAAACAAACACTTAAGGCCTAGATAAATAGCTTAAAACCTTTGCACACTCCTGCCATAGCAGACCGACCACATGGATCTAGGCATGATAATTATGGCTCTAGATTACTGGAAAAGGTTTTTTAAGTGTTATATTCTCCCTCCCCTAACACAGCCTCATGTACTTTGGCCCTCTCAAATGTTTGGTATTGCACAAAGGCCTAGAGACAAAAATTCACCATTTCCAATTGATAGCTTTAAATCCAGGTTAGCATACTGTACATTTAACTACTTACAAGCCTGGAAAAAAATGTCCCTCAAAAAACAAGCAAAAGCTGAAACGGCTGTTTAAGGCTCTAAAGAGTTTTGTAATGTCATTGTTTTGCTGGATCTATGGAATTATGACTGCACGGGATGTATAAAGAAATAATCCAAAGTGCCAGATTCGTAAGTGTGGGCACTTTTTCAAATGGTCAAATAAACAGAAGAATGTTGGATACTACTACCCTTGGCATTGAACGTAACTTATGTCAAGACTTTGCTATGTTATGAAGCCTGCAAACATCTTAAAAGCTTTGATTTTGCAGGGCACTATAACATTGATGTGCATATCCAGAAATCCAGGCTTTAATAGCTTTTACTGGACAAGCGAAGGATGAAGGAGAGAACACGAGAGAAACAAAGAGATGAACTCATACTAATAATAGCAGGAATCTGGGAACCTCTGCAGGGGATTTTGTGCTTCATGGGTTTTGGACAACCGTCAGAGAATGAAAGCTCCCACCTTTATCTTCTTTGGTTGAAGCTGGCCTTGTTTCTTCCACTACTTTATTTCCCACAAACTTTCCACTCTGTCACACATGAGCTTTGGAGTTTTTACCCAACCATGACAATTAATTATACCATTACTTACAACGTTGTGCCAATGTCAGAAGTCAGCAGGTCTATGACTCATTTAATCCCATGACCATGAGCTGTACAGAAAGAAGAACAACGGTTCATAGAAGTATTTCAAAGTAAAAGTTGGTCTGCATCTTTTATAGCAAAAAAGGCGTTTCAGGGAAGATAGCCATGTTGAATGGGGTGATCATGTGACATTTGTTGTTACCTTTTAACAATATATGTTGCCCTGGTTACACTTGTAGACCTGAATGGGAATTCCAGGTTTATGAGCAAAGCGTGGCCATGTGCTGACTGTGTACAAGGTGTAAGGGTCACCAGCCAGACATGAGTGAAAAGTGACAGTTACGAGCTATTCTCTCTCAGACTTGTTACTTACATCTTTAGCTCTGAAACATTCCATGCAGTCTTAGCTCCTGTACATTCATTATAACATGTGTAGAAATGCAGTTGTGTAACAATTAGACCCTTACTAATAAAACAATAACCAATTTAAAGTGTTTCACATGCAGCCTTGATACAGAAAATTTATAGTCAGGAAAAATACAATATTTTTCTCAAACTGAGACTAAAGTCTCTTTCACAGTTGACACATAAAATACAATAATATAAAGACAACAGCAATTATTAAATGAAATAAAACAGAATTTTAAAACAGAATAAAAAAGGAATAAGAAAAAAACCTGTGGATAAGAAGCACACATTAACATTCACATTTAATAGCAAGACATATATTGTAAAAGGCAATTGAACTGACTCTTAGGCATTTTCACGGTTGAAGGTAGGCAGGAGGCAGGAGCATTTTTCAATGGTGAAATATTTATTTTTACTTAATATTTTTGAAAACACAAAACAACAGAATTAATAAAGACTGTGTACATACCAAATGACCGGAGACAACCCAGGTAAAAAAAAAGTATATTTAAATGTACTTGAAATGTATTTTATTTATCCTAAATATACTTCTAATATATTATTTTGGTATGTATATTTTGAAAGTATACTTCAAATATACTTAAATATATTAAATACATACTTATGGTTAAACATAAGTATACTAGAAGTATATTACTGGAGTATAATTTAAATATACTTCTTTTTTACTTGGGAATGACCAACAACAAGGGAACAAACAAGGGATTAAATAGAACACTAACAACACAACTAAAACCAGTTGGGAACACAACTGACATAAATACACGGGACAATGTGACAGGCAGCAAAGCTTATAACTTAGTTTATTTTGCAAGTCAGACCACTGTACATCATGGTATTCAAAAGCGGTTTTACCCAATTCAGAATGTGCCTGTGGTACATCTAGTACCCACTAGTCCTTTGAGCGAGGTAGAAAACTAATGTTAGTTTACTGAGTCCTTGAATTGAATTCAAGATATTCCTAAAAGTCAGTCTTACATTTCATTTTAGTAATTTAGCAGGCTCTCTCATCCAGAGTGACTTACAGTAAGTACAAATAAATCCCCTGGAGCAACTTAGGGTAAAGTGCTCAAGGACACAACGACATTGGCACCACATGAATGGGTAGATATAGTACAATACATCTAAATGGATAGATACATTACATGACTATTAAAGGGGTAGATATAGTACATTTCATTTAAAGGGGTTGTAACTGTATCCCAGAGTGGGATAACCTGATCTAATATAATACTCATGTACATATGTATATCTATTTTATATTTTCAGAAGAGATGTACCGTTGTTTTGAGTTGTTCAGTAATTGTCATGTGTATAATGTATGTTTCACCTAATCATGGACGCTTAGCACCACCATCTGGACACCGGTAGTATTGAACAGGCATCTATATTGTGAGTGCAACATAGGGCTTGTTTAGTCTGATTGCTTATTGCTATCAGCTGGTGTTAACGAGTACTCTGGAGCTTTATAAGCCCAGGTGTCGGTGTGGTTGATTATTGTATTGTCACTTGTGACTATGGACATGATTTACTGTGTCTTCCTAATTCTTATGTTGTAAGTAAATTATGGTAGAATTGTTAAACCAGGCATACACTGTATACGGGTTAGCGTGTCTATGCCGTGATAGAGCATAGTACTGTATAGTACAGCTGAACAGAGGAGTCCGAATGCAATCCCACTCAGGTCACTGCTTATGACTACGCTACGCTCCCACCACACAGACCTCATCGGTTTTGGACAATAACAGGTTTTGGACGAGAACTACCGGAACAGTTAATAACCCTTTTGTAGGCTTCTGATTGGCCAACATGGCTTTACGGTTTGGGTTATATCATCACCTGTTTGTTTGGCATGCTCTTGACAGCGCATGATCGGGCGTTTTTGCGTTTTCATGTGGACAGAGATTATATCCACTAGGCCACCACCAATAAAGGTACTTTATTTGTCACATACACATACAGACACTAAAACAAACATCTCATTGCTTTTTAATTTGAAACATGGCCACTGTAAAGCTGCACAAATATTACATATATATTTCCAAATTATTTATATATATATGCTTTTAAGGGACACAGGAATATACAGGGACAATATAATAAATTATTATTTATTTATTCATACACATTATTTTGTCCATAATATACATTTTATTTCTAGTTAGATATTGTGAAATGACGACTGCTACTATTGTCTTTATTTTGTATTATTAAAGTTTATTGTTTCCATCGCTGGATCCAATATGTTAGTTCCTAAAATTTACTAGTCCACATTGTTTATTTTCTTTGTCGTTTTTGAAAGAATTACATAGTGCAGGATTAAGTATCCATATTTTATGCCAGTTTTATCACTGGGGTGGGTTTTTTAAAACTACAGCTAGATTCAGGGGAGTCATTCAGTTGAATTCCTGACCTTTATTTGTGTAACCGACACCGGGTTTTTGCAGATCCCCAAAAGAACAGAAAAGAAACAGGCTAAAGTATAAACGGCCCTCATATAATTATAGGCCACACTGCAAAATCACCTCATCTCTACACACAGAGCACACTAACGCCACACTGGTATACGTTTCACACCTTCACCAGGATGTAAGTCTGTGGTAAGGCTGCTACTGCTTCCCATGCTTTTTGTTCCTCGCCCCGAGACATCCTGCAAAGCAGCTAAATGCAATGAGTCGCCAGTAGGAAATGCAATTTAAAAACATTAAAAATAACAAACATACAACATGATGTCAATGAATAAAAAATATGCGCAGTCTGTCTTGTTTGGACGTATTAATTACACACACACTTATTGGGACTTGGAAAGACCATTCTTTTAACTTTCCAGCTGAAGGTCCCCAATAGCGCTGTCCATCCCTTTCCTCGTTGCACTGCTCCCTTTCCTCGTTGCACTGCTCCCTTTCCTCGTTGCACTGCTCCCTTTCCTCGTAGCACTGCTCCCTTTCCTCGTAGCACTGCTCCCTTTTCTCGTAGTGCCGCTCACTGCTCCCTGCGTGTCTTTGCTCTCCTTATTCATAGCTTTTCCCTGCTCCACTCACGCCGGAGCTTCCTGTGGTCCTCCAGCAAAGTGTAGGTGTAATCTGGTCTGCCAAGAGACAGGTAATCTAATGCCAAAACTTCCCAGGGGTACCTAGTAACTACGGGCCATAGCGGGGCTCGGACCACAGGACCAGGTTTACACACCACACATCCAGGGCACTCCATTCTCTTGGCTCTCACATCCACAGAAAAACCACAGTTCAATGACGCCCAGCATTTTACTCCCCACTGGCATGTCCGGCCACTTAATGATAATCTTTCAATGGCTTATTACTGTTTTTTTAGTTATTATTTCTGCACGTTCTGCACTGTCGATCATACAGTATGATCGACTAGCACTTTTGGATATACGTAATTCACTGGATACAGACTTTTTTTCCACTTACCTGAGTGATTGCTGTAACTGGAATATCCCACCGTCGTCGACTTGTTTACTCATACGCCGGCGACGAAGGAGGAAGAAGAGAGGAAAGCGTGCGGGTGTTCTATGCAGATCACGGACGAGATACTGCAATCCACCGTTACCGAGCATTTTACTTGCAAATGTTCAATTACTTGACAATAAAATGGACGAACTTCATGCTCTGATTATCTTCCAGCGAGACATTGCCAACTGCTGCGTGCTAGCTTTTACTGAGACGTGGCTAGATTCCACCATAACCGACACAGCCATTACGCCAGCTGGTTTCTCCATCTTCCGGCAGGACAGAACCTCGGAATCAGGTAAACAAAGAGGCGGAGGGGTTTGCATTATGATTAACTCTCGTTGGGGTTCGGATGCCGCAGTTATTTCAACACACTGCTCACCGGACCTGGAGCTACTAACTGTAAACATACGTCCCTTCTATCTCCCCCGGGAGTTTACTTCCGCTATAATCACAGCAGTGTACATAGCTCCGCAGGCAGATAAGGCGCGCGCGCTTGAGGGACTATACGGAATAATAAGTGGCCTGGAGGACGCTCATCCCGAGTCTATTTTTATTGTTGTTGGAGACTTTAACAGGACAAACATGAAAAAAATACTGCCCAAATTCCATCAGCATATTTCTTTTCATACTCGGGGCGATCAGACCCTGGACCACTGTTATTCAACGATACGTAACAGCTTCAAACCTATCCGCCGCCCTGCCTTTGGAAAGGCAGATCACATCTCCATTCTTCTCCTCCCTACCTACAGACAACGTCTTAAACAGGAAAAAAACGGTTTTTCGGTCAATTCAAAAATGGAGTGACCAATCCATTACTACTCTACAAGACTGCTTTGAAACTACAGACTGGGAAATGTTCCGTATTGCAGCGGGTGACAACATTGATGAATACACTGACTCTGTCTCAGCATTCATAACCAAGTGCATAGATGATGTCGTTCCACGGGTCAATGTCAAGACCTTCCCCAACCAAAAGCCCTGGTTTAACGGTAATGTCCGTGCCAAACTTGTAGCACGGTCCTCTGCCTATAACTCTGGGGACCCGGAGGCTCTGAGGAGGGCCAGATATGACCTACTGAAGGCCATCAGAGATGCCAAAAGAGACTACAGGGACAAATTGGAGTCCAATTACAACAGCTCCGACCCCAGACGCATGTGGAATGGACTACGGCAGATAACGGAGTACAAAGGCAGGAAGAGCTGCAACACCCACCCCCCCACCTCACTCCCCGACGAGCTCAACACCTTCTTCGCACTGTTTGAGGTGGCCAACATCACCCCGGAAAAGCTGGCTGAGAACCCAGATGACTGCATTCTGATCCTGGATGTGGCTGACGTAAGGAGAGCTTTCATAAGAGTGAACCCGCGGAAGTCTCCAGGGCCAGATGGTATTCCAGGCCGTGTTCTAAGAGGATGCGCCGAACAGCTTGCGGGGGTATTCACCTCCATATTCAACCTCTCCCTAACACAATCTGCAGTTCCCTCCTGCTTCAAGTAGGCCACCATTATCCCGGTTCCAAAAAAACCTTACATCACGTGCCTAAATGACTACCGCCCAGTAGCACTAACCTCAATCATCATGAAGTGCTTCGAGCGGCTGCTCAAAACTCATATCTGCGCCGCCCTCCCGGACATCTTGGGCCCCCTACAATTTGCATACCGCCCCAACAGATCTACAGACGATGCAATCGCACTGACGGCACACACCGCCCTCTCACATTTGGAAAAAGGGAACACATACGTGAGGATGCTGTTCTTGGACTACAGCTCAGCATTAAACACTATTGTTCCTGCTAAGCTCATTTCCAAGCTCAGGATCCTGGGTTTTAACTCCTCCCTTTGCAACTGGATCCTGGACTTCCTAATGAGAAGACCCCAGATGGTGAGAATGGGCAACCTTACCTCCTCCACAATGACCCTGAGCACCGGAGCCCCACAGGGCTGCGTACTCAGTCCCCTCTTGTACGCTCTGTTCA
>JACXGM010028343.1:0-13395 GCA_016801145.1 Umbra pygmaea | reverse complement strand
CAGCTGAGGTGGGCGAGTCTGTCCATAGGACAACAATCAGTCGTATACTGCACAAATCTGGCCTTTATGGAAGAGTGGCAAGAAGAAAGCCATTTCTGAAAGATATCCATAAAAAGTGTCATTTAAAGTTTGCCACAAGCCACCTGGGAGACACACCAAACATGTGGAAGAAGGTGCTCTGGTCAGATGAAACCAAAATCGAACATTTTGGCAACAATGCAAAACGTTATGTTTGGCGTAAAAGCAACACAGGTCATCACCCTGAACACACCATCCCCACTGTCAAACATGGTGGTGGCAGCATCGTGGTTTGGGACTGCTTCTCTTCAGCAGGGACAGGAAAGATGGCTAACATTGATTGGAAGATGGATGGAGCCAAATACAGGACCATTCTGGAAGAAAACCTGATGGAGTCTGCAAAAGACCTGAGACTGGGACAGAGATTTTTCTTCCAACAAGACAATGATCCAAAACATAAAGCAAAATCTACAATGGAATGGTTCACAAATAAACATATCCAGGTGTTAGAATGGCCAAGTCAAAGTCCAGACCTGAATCCAATCGAGAACCTGTGGAAAGAACTGAAAACTGCTGTTCACAAACGCTCTCCATCCAACCTCATTGAGCTCGAGCTGTTTTGCAAGGAATGGGCAAAAATTTCATTCTCTCGATGTGCAAAACTGATAGAGACATACCCCAAGTGACTTACCGCTGTAGTCGCAGCAAAATGTGGTGCTACAAAGTATTAACTTAAGAGGGCTGAACATTTTTGCACGCCCAATTTTTCAGTGTTTTATTTGATAACATTTTGAAATATCCAATAAATTTCGTCCCACGTCATGATTGTGTCCCACTTGTTGTTGATTCTTCACAAAAAATGACAGTTTCATATCTTTATGTTTTAAGCCTGAAATGTGGCAAAAGGTCGAAAAGTTCAAGGGGGGCGAATACTTTCGCAAGGCACTGTATATGCAGAGCAAACTTATGCTAAAGCTTTTAGTGCCTGTTTGTCAATTTAAATGTCTGTTACAGAACATTTTTATTGTTAACTGATATATCTTTTTAAGTCAGTCTTTATTGTTTTTTAATGTTAATTCCAATGATTTTATACTTTTATTCTGCTTTAGTTTCTTGGCTGCTGTTTGTATACTATTTTTATATTGTTGTATCACAGGGCACAATTGTAAAAGAGACGCTGGTCTGAATTTGTCTTCCATGTATAAATGAAGGTTAATAACAATAATCAGGCAATCACGTGGCAGTAAGTCAATTCATTTAGGCATGTAGACATGGTCAAGATGATCTGTTGAAGTTCAAACCAAGAATAAATGTGATTTAAGTGACTTTGAATGTGCCATGGTTATTGTTGCCAGATGGGCAGGTTTGAGTATTTCAGAAAGTGCTGAAATATTTCAGGATGTGCTGATAAGGGTCCAAAAAGAGAAAACACCCAGTGAGTGGCAGTTCTCTTGGCGAAAATGCCTTGTTGATGGCAGGGGTCAGAGGGGAATCGACAGACTTCCTCAAGATTAAAAAAGACAACAGTAACTCAAATAACCACTTGTTACAACCGAGGTATGCAGAAGAGCATCTCTGAACAAACAACATGTCGAACCTTGAAGCAGATGGGCTACAGCAGCCGAAGACCACACCGGGCGCAACTCCTGTCAGCTAAGAACTGGAAAACTAAGTTACAATTTGCACAGGCCCACCAAAATTGGACTATATAAGATTGGAAAATTTTAATAATCTCAAACTGGTTTCTTAAACATGACAATGAGTTTACTGTACTCAAACTGGCCTCCACAGTAACTAGAAATTAAACCAATCAAGCACCTTTGAGCAGAATAGAGCAGCATAGAGCCCTGTATTGCACTTTTGGTTTTCTTCTAAAAGCTAAGCAGGGTTGGGCCTGATTATTCCCTGGAAGGGAGACCAGTGCTGCTGGAAGTGGTGTTAGAGGGCCGGTAGGGGGCCCTTTTCCCTCTGGTCTAAAGATCATTCCCAATGCCCCAAGGCAGTAATGGAGACATTTGCCCTGTGTAGGGTGCCGTCTTTTGGATGGGATGTTAAAAGGGTGTCCTCACTCACTGTGGTCACTAAAGATCCCATGGCACTATTTGTAAGAGTATGGGTATTAACTTGGGTGTTGTGGACACATTTCCAATCTGGCCCTCATACTGTATCATTATGGCAACCGAATCATCCCTATCTCTCAATTGGCTCATTCATTCCCCTCTCCCCCTTCTCCCCAGGCTGTTGTGGCAAATGAGAAAATATTCTCTGTCACTTGCCTGGTAAAATAAAGGTAAAATAAAAAGAGATGTGGTGAAACTGGAGATTCACTTTATGTATGTGCAGCCGACAAATCTGCAGCAACTGTGTGATACAATAATGTCAAAATGGACCAAATTTTCTATGCCTCGAGGCCGTTCTATGCCTCAAGGCAGTTCTGAAGGCAAATGGGGGTCCAACCAGGTAAAAGCAAAGTATACCTAATTTAGTGGCCAGTGAGTTTATTCCATAATGATTCAATCCAAGAATTAGTTTGTCTGTTCCTCTGTAAGAGTTTTCCAACAAGCAGGCCCACCGGGGAAAATCTCCAGATTTGTATGCGTTGCACAGACAGTGATATACTCTGTCTGCTGGAGCAGAGAGCTGACAGAGAGGAGCCGTAGTCTGAGCAAAGCGAGGTGATAGATAGGTGAGGGGCTTTGGCTGCGATGGAAGATTTGAAAGTAGCTCCGTCAGTGGGGGAGGAATGGGGGAAGGGTGGGTTGAATCAGCAGGACAGATGGACTTTTGTCTAATTGAGAAAGTGCCAGGCTCCGCATGGCAGCCCAGGAATGTGCGTAGTTAAACTCGACTTCTCATTCGTCCTCACGGAGTGCTGATGCAGGGAAGGAGAGAGAAACTAAGGAAGCAAAGGACAGAAGGAGAAAGAAAGGGGCAGTATAATAGATTACCCTATTACTTCTGCTGCCCTTCACTCTGCTTGGCTCATTGAGAGGGTTGTCAGACATCCCGAGTGGTCTAGAGGCACAGGTTCACGCATGGGTGCACACAATGGAAAATGGCCCGTGGATTGAGGGAAGGAAGCATCTGTATTGGTAAAGAAAACTGCGTCAAGTGTGAAACACCAAGGATGCTGCCTCAGTACCGGAGCTTAGCGGATATTTAAGATGGGTTGTCCTCGGTGCAAACATTTCTCCATTAGAATTGACCTTTAGCCAGTTTTGTCAACATATTCATGTAAATCATATTTTGTCTTATCATTGCAAACACAACAATGCTTACTGAAGGGTTTGTATTGCTGTTTAAAATGTTAAGAAATAAAAAAACTCCCAATATTTTAAGAGGAGATTATATTGAAAACCCACTAGTTGGCAGATCTATCCATAAGGTTATGTATTGACTCTCATATGCTCAGGAAGGACAGAGCTTCTACGCCATGCGACAACTATCCTGATGCATTTACAGAACTCCAACATTTGGATGAGAAAATAATTAAATAAAGTCTGATTTAAAATATGGTGTCAAATACGGTGCCTATCCTATCACGGATTATTAAACTGTGCCTAAATCCAACGTCACTAATATAGTAAGCTTGGCAAGCCACTGGGTTGTGGGTGACATCTTGTGGTTCATGTCACAACTACACACTGCGAGACACCAACCTGTTATTGAGGAGAACTAGAGGATGAGGGGATGTAGAGGATGAGGGGACGTAGAGGATGAGGGGATGTAGATCGGCCAGTGAGGGAGGAATAGGTGAGTGGGTTTGAAACGGAAGGATGGTTGGACTTTGAGAATGAGGACAGAAGGCATGGAGGGAGAAAGTAAGGGGAATAAGTTGAGGATATCAATCAAGTGAAGGCTCATGTATAATAAAAACTAGCTGGAGATAAGTTAAAATAATGAATGTGATGAATACTGATTGATGAAGTATCAAATTAAATAAATGGAATTACAAACATTAAGGATGACAGCACTTACTGTGTAGGTCTTGTTTGTACATAAGTCACAGAATGTAAAAAATTGTAAACCTTAAATGTGGATGATATGTGCAGAATATTTACAGGATATCTACAGTTTATGAGCAGGATATATAAAGTTATGGGTTGTGTGTGCATGGGTGGGCAGAATCAGTTTGATTTTGGGGGCATATTCATTAGGCCTACTGCTTAGGGAAGAAACTGTTCTTGTGGCAAGAGATCTTGGTCTTGATATACCTCAACCTTCTGCTGGAGAGAAGAGTTCTGAATGTAATAAAGCATGAAACATCCGGGTGGATTGACAATTAAACTTTACTGAGGTAACTTAGCATTCCGTACGTCGACAACAGCCACTACATGTACAACAGTAAGTCTCTCAGTCTCCCTATGTTCAAAATTCCGAAATCTTATATTGTGTTTTACGACATGTTGACACCCCACCCTTCTAGTTCTCTAGAGTAACATATGTACAGTACATTCACAACCATTTAGTAAACACCATACACTCTTATATGAATACAGTGGGAATGACCATTAGGTGTAACAACATTTCACATCCTGGAACTCTGTTGACAACAACATATCAATTCCAACTTATAGTTATTATATTTGTTTATGTTTAAGTCCCAACCTGACAAATGTTTTGACAAGCCGTCCCGATCTAAACAGTCATTCTGTGGCAGCATCTGTATTGACACTGGGACTTGATGGACTTATCCCAGGTTGATTGATCTGTTAAGCTGTTGACTGGCATCCCACTGGACAGGTGTGTCAGGCTCTGAGTACTGCACTTGTTCTGGGGCAGGCACTGCCTGGGGATGACGACAATTACGTCGGAAATTTTCTCCCTGTCGTGTCTGAATGAGGTACAACCTTGGTGTGACACTTCCACCCAAAACAAGTGCTGGGCTCTCCCAGGATTTGTGTCTGTCCAACTTTGTGAGGACATGGTCACCCGGCTGCAAAGAAAGCAAAGATCTTACCCCATGACGTTGGTTGTAGTAGTAAGGTTCTTTTTCTCAGCCTCATCTTTCTGTCTGATGTGCTGTTTGTTAGGCCACTTGGGTTGTAGGTTCCTTTCAAGAGTGGGAAGGGTTGTTCTAATCTTCTTGCCCAACAAGAGTTCTGCTGGGTTAGTTCCTGTGGTGCTGCAAGGGGTCTAATAGCACATTATCGCTATTAGAGGATCCTTTTGTTTTAAAATCCTCTTTGCGGTTTGCACAGCCCTTTCTGCATGACTGTTTCCTTGAGCATTACGTCAACTTGTTTCATGCCTAAAGTCAAGCTCAAAGGCTAGGTCTTGGAACTCTGGATTTGAAAAGTGCGGCTCATTGTCACTTACAACAAAATCTGGTATGCTATTCTGTGCACACGTTGCTTTCAGTTTAACTGCCACTTAAGCACTGGTGGTTGTGGGCATGTGTAATATCTCTATGAATCTAAAGTAGTAGTCTGAGATGATCAGGTAGTTCTATTAGTTATGCTCACAGCGGTCTAGAGCTATGCGCTCCAATGTTCTGTCTGGAAGTGGCGTAGAGGTCAATGGTTCCCTTCTCTGTTCTCTCTTAAGCTCACAACATGACTGACATGACAAGACCTTGTGTTTTATCTGAGTGGATATTCCTGGCCACCAGACAGAGGCATTTGTTATCTCTTTGCATTTTGTCAGACCATGATGTCCCTCGTATTTTCTCAAGGATGTCCCCTCTCAATGTCTCTGGTAAGACTATCCAACTACCTCTAGTGACTATGCCATTATAAACTAACAGTACACTTTTAAATGGTAAAAACTCTAATGCTGTACAGAGTCTTACTTATATGTTTTGACCATCCTGACCTGACATATTTGACTACAGTCAACAACAAGGGATTAACCCGGTCCTTTCTCAGCCTTAGAATTGAATCTCATGAGTCGCATGAGTAGTCTCTGGCACCATAGTGGGACGTTGTCCAAGTCCTTGTTGTTCATTAGAGGGACTAAGTATTTTTGGTCAGTCACCAACTTGAAACTCTCCAGGCCGTAGAGGTATTTCTCAAACCTTTTACAGGCCCAGACACTTGTCAAGCACTCCTTCTCGGTCTGAGCATACCTGGTTTCCACGTCTGTCAGCCTCCTGGAGCAGTATGCTACTGGCTTCCAGTCATCCCCATGGAGCTGCAGCATCACCCCAACAATCCCGTTAATGCTTGCGTCAGCTGAGACTGCTGTGGGTCGGTTGACATCATAAAAAGCTAATACTGGTGAAGTCTTGAAAAGAGTTTTCAGTCGCTCAAAGGCCACCTGCTGTGCTAGATCCCACATCCATCCCAATTTGGACTTCAAAAGTTCATAAAGCAGTTGACCCTCTGAGGACAGGTTTAGCATGTAGTTCCCTAAATAATTCACCACTTGTTTCAGTTCTGGCTGGTTCCTTGGCATAGACAGTTGTCTGATTTCCTCCACTTTGGCTGGATCTGCCTGCATGCCAGACGCTTTTATTCCATGTCCCAATAATTGTAGTAATTTCTACCTAAGAACACACTTTTCCTTGTTGAGTTCCAAAATCCTGCAGACTCAACCCTCTCCAGGACACTCTGGAGACACAGGTCGTGTTCTTCCATGTTTTTGCCATATACGAGTATGTCATCCATGTACACTGCTACTCCTTGCAGGCCTTGTAGTGTCTCAGTCATTTTCCTTTGGAATATCTCTGAGGCACTTGTAATTCCAAATGGTAGGTGTTTGAATTAATGTCTACCAAAGGGTGTAATGAATGTAGTCAATCTGATAGTATCTCTGTGTAGGGGGATCTGTCAGCATCCTGACGCTGCATCCAGAGAAGAGAACACTGTTGCTCCACCCAGCTTTACTGTAATTTCCTCTGACGTTGGTTAGACGAATCTCTTTCTTTTTTGACCTGTTCAATTAATTTCTTAAGGTCCACACAAATGCATACTTCTTCTGTCTTTTTCAGGACAGGTACCATAGGGGCACACTAATCTGTTGGCTCAGTAACCTCCTCTATGATATCTTCTGTTATCATCCTGCGCAGATCCTCTCTAAGCTTTTGCATTAATGTGGCATTGTCCTATAGTTTTCACAGGCTCTGTGTTGAGTGTACCATGATTGCCAAATGCACTGTGGACTTCCTCAATGCTTAACACAAGCACCATTTCTGATGCAGTTGAGCGGCTGAATAAGCTGTTGACATTTTGCCTCTAATGACATACACTGGGAAAGAGTACGGCTTACCCTTGTACTTAGTGGTAGCTTGAAACTGTCCTATGCAATTTAGTTGACCCCCTCTGGACAAAAAATTATCAATTTATTAACCTTCCCAAATATTTAAACGATTTAAATCCAATTTAATGGTAAGTTGATTAAGAAAGAATTATTATTTACAGAACCTGGGAGCAATTAGGGTTAACTCTCTTGCTCAAAAACAGAATGATAGAGGCTTCACCTCGGTAGTGTACTATACTCAATGTCTGAGTATATAACAAATTTTAACTGAGTAAAGAAATACAGATAAAAAAATCACCCATAATATGCGTTCTCATCACCTGTTAAAGCACATTTTCTGTAACATTATGCAAGTTTTCAACGCGTGTTTACTGGAATAAAATATAACTTAAAAATAACATACCTCCACTCGTTGTAGACGCTTTAGAAGAAAAAGGCGGTAATTCCACCGACGGGCGAGGCAGCCGGGGCAGCGTCCCCGACTTAGCTGCTGATGGCCCCCAGTGCTTGGCAGTAGCCCCTTGATGCTCTGGCGGCGGCAGGCCTCCGGCAATCTCCAGCAGACCTCCGGCAGTTTCCAGCGGTGGCGGCAGACCCCCGGCAGGCCTCGGGGGCGGCGGCAGACCCCCGGCAGGCTCCGGTGGCGGCAGACCCCCGGCAGGCGGCGGCGGTAGGCCTACGGCAGGCTCCGGCGGCGAGGCAGCCCTCAGTTCCTCCAGTGGCGAGACAGCCTACAGCTCTTCCGGTGGCGAGGCAGCCCGCAGCTCCTCCGTCAACTGCTGGACCAAACAGTCCAGCCACCTGGACGGAGGAAGGTGCGGCTCCTCCCGCGGAGCCCATTGTGGAGCTAGCTGAGGTGGAGCCCGTCGTGGAGCCGGCTGAGGTAGAGCCTGGCATGGAGCCGGCTCCGGAAACTGCACACCGGATGCCATGGCTTCTGCCCTCAGGCTTGCGTCCCACAGCACGACCCTCAGTTGACACATCTCGGCGCCCACCTACCGGCCCGCACCTCTCTGATGGCGCCTCTGCCAGTCCTACCGCAGTGGCACAGCTCCCCCAAAAAAATTCCTTTGCAGAATTTAGACCGCGCCACTCGCCTAGCTCCTCTTCAGGTGCCTCTGGTGCAGACTGCGCTCCTCCACGGTAGCTGTAACATGGAGAGAGTGCAGCTGGACCATCCTGTGGTCCCGTGATCTCTTCGTTGTGGCAGTTCATTCTGTCACGAATCGTGTGGTGAAGGTGGAAAGAGGGAGACACAGGCAGAAAGGTGGCTTGGTAGTTGCTTATTTATTGATATCCGTCTTTACTCCAGAGCTCACACAGTATGGATTTCAGGGTACACGGATTAGTGAGGTGCACATAAACGCTGACTAAATGGACTCACTTCTCACAACATTCACTAATGGGTTGCAGGGTACAAGGATAGCGGAGTGAACATACATAACACTAAACAGACTCACTACTCACAAAACTGGACAGACTTCAACTGAAAACAAAGCAACCAACACGCAGGCAACAGATCATCAACGATCCAGCAGTAACAATATAATAATGAACCACACCTTCCTCTCGTTCACCCGGACTAATATAAGGACCGAATTAACCAGCTGACAGTGATTAGATTAGATCAACTCGGTCCCCAATCCGTACCAGGTGAAAGAGAGGAAGGCGCTATACAGCACATTCAATATAACAAAACTCACAGTGCATAAGCACTGGCATATATAAGATAAACAGAAAATCAATATACATTTGATACAAAGAAAAACAGCACATAAGTACTGGCATAAGAAAATTGAATATATAAAACAAGGATGCTCAAAGTTCCAGCGAACTGCCAAACATAACGTGAATAAAGTTATAACATTTTTAACAATACATTAATTTGTCAGTGAACATATTTTCTGCTGGAGACGCTAGATTGGAAGGTTGTCATTGACTACGATAACAAAACCCATGATCCCACGCTACTTTTTTGGAAAAAATAAGTACAACTTTAGCGGCCAAAAACTACATATTGTACGTTTAAATACGAACACAAATGCAATACAACTTTACACCACTAGATGTCTGTAATGCAACACAAAATGGGGGCAGAATACTCCCCGCCTGGTATTATATAATACCACTATGTCTCTTCATCAAGGATCAATACAACATCTGAAACAGGTCTTGAATACACCTTGGGGGTACCCTGTCTCATGATTTTCACAATGACATTCCGAATCCTTCCATCACTGCTGGGGATGTTTTCCACAATAACACCTGTGGGCCACTCATTCCTTTTAACTTGAGTCTCTTTAAGGAGTACCACATCTCCAACTTGCAGGTTCTTTCTGATTTCCACTTCTTGCAAGGCTGGAGCGTCACCAAGTATTCTTGGTTCCAGCATCTCCAGAAAGTTTCAGCGAGGCTTTGGCCTTTCCTCCATTGCTTTGATATAGAGATCTTTGAGATCCAAATTCCCTATAAAAGCAGATACTGGGTCAATCTACTGAGTGAGCAGCACTGCTGGCGTGAGAAAAGCTGGCATCCCTGGATGAGAGGACACTGGAACTAGGGGTCTAGTGTTCATGATTGCCATGACTTCAGCCATGAGTGTCACAAGTAATAAAAAAGAGAGAAAGAGGCAACAGTTCTCCTTCAACAACATGGCATCCAAAATGCGGCGTGCCACACCAATCATCCTCTCCCACACTCCACCCATGTGAGAGGAGTGGGGAGGATTGAATGTCCAGGTGCAACCTTTTTCTTGCAGGTGAGTTTTCAACTCTGGATCTTCTGAGTTTATTTGCAGTTCTTTGCAAGCTCCAACAAAGTTTGTGCCCTTTTCGGAACGGAGCAGTCTCACAGGACCTCTAATAGCGGTAAATCTCCTCAAAGCATTGATGAAGCTGGAGGTTGACATTGTCTCTACGACCTCAATATGCACCGCTCGTGTACTCAGACAAGTGAACATGACTGCCCAGCATTTGTTTTCTACATGACCACCTCTGGTCCGGTGCGACGAGATGGTCCAAGTTCCAAAAATGTCAAGCCCAACATTTGTGAATGGAGGATCCAGAGTTAAGTCATACACTTTTTGTTCTTCCAACTTTCCCCTTAATCTTTTGCAGATCGCACATTTGTGAATCACACTTGACAACAATCTCTTACTTCCTGTAATCCACAGTCCAGCTGTTCGAACTGCACCTTCAGTGAAGTGTCATCCTTGGTGAGCAACCTGTTCATGGTAGTGTCTTACCAGCAGAGTAGAGACATGATGGTTTTTAAGATGAAGGATTGGATGCTTTTCTTCCCAAGACATGTCTACTGATGATATTCGGCCTTCAACTCTTAGCAAACCATTATCATCAATGATGGGATCCAAACTTATGATTGAACTGTGTCTTGAGACTTCTTCACCCTTTGAGAGGTTTTTATTTTTTCTTTAAAGAAGTCCTGTTGTACGCTTCTCATAATTATGAGCCCTGCTTGAGGAAGTTCATCCGTTCTCTGTTTCTGTATTTTTGGAGTAGGCTCTGGCCTTTTGGATGACCCTGGCGGTTGCACAGGTAAGTGATTTCCAGCTGGAGAATCTACTAAACAGATGAGAGCTGAGAACTCCACCTGTAGCTTTGGTAGCATAGGTTGAAACTTAAGGATGAATTTATCAGACTCTGGATGTAGACGGTCAAATATATCTGGCTGAGGAGACTCATCCAACTCAGCTTTTGTCAGAAAAGCTGGACCTGAAAACCAGTTGGTGTCTTTTAGGAGAGCGGCTGGGACAGACCTAGATCCATGATCTGCAGGAATATGGCTGGTGCTGATGTAGTGCCACTGACTAGGGTGTGAGGAATTCCTGATTCTTGTGACTCTGTTTGCGACATAGACATTGAAGTTTCTGGACATGTTTTGAATGTAGCCGTGTACAATCCTGCTGTCTGTGTAGAACTTGACTGTGTGAATCATTACATTGATTTCATCCATTATCAGATCTGCAAGCTCTGTTGCCAAGATGCCTGCACACAGCTCCAAACAGGGGACAGTGTGCGCAGGACATGGAGCCAGCTTGGACTTCCCCATGATGAACCTGACATGGATGTGTCCTTCCGTATCAACAGCCTTAAGGTAGGCTACAGCTGATATATCTAGGACGCGAAGTTTCTCTGCTTGTACAATTGCAAGCAGAGAAATGGAAAGGTAGGTCCTCTGGATTTGGAGCCGCTTAAGATCAATCAGGGAATCTCTCTAGGCTTTCCACTGGATTATTTTGTTGTCTGGTAGTTGAGTGTCCCAATGTAGTAGGGAAGTAAAAGATACAATTAATGTGCACGTATGAAGTTAAGGCATTAATGATTAATATATCTCCTTTTCTCCCCTGTTGCAATAGTCTGAGTTAAGAAAGGAGAAATGCTTAATAAATGCATATAGAGGATTGATAGTATAGCCGTTGTTGATATTTCCTATCTAACTATCTATCCTTATAATGATCATTTATCCGTGTGTGTAAACAGCTACGGAATGAAATACTATAGCGACCCGGGGAAAACTTACCCGCGATAACCAGAAAACAGTGCGTAGGCAACCTAGCTCGAACTGAGTGTGTGATAAGGGCTGAAACATAGAGCAGGCCGCAACACGATAGCTTCAGGTTCTGGGAAATGATTTAGAATGTTTATGACAGAACATAATAAGTGAATAATATTTAATTCCATTTAAAGGGCATCGAAGTACAACACTTTAACCGGACACAGAATTATACCATACAATACCAAGAATTAACTGTCGTCTAACACTTCTAAATATGATCTACGATCTAAGCATGTCTTACGGTTCAGTCTATTACAACATTTATTCACCACATTTGCTATGGCACACACTGACGTGGGCCAGGGGAGTCGTTAAAGAGATCTCATCTGTTTAACCTTAAACAAAGAATTATATTTCCCCTCAAGAGGGGACGCCCACAACTCCCGCTGCATACGAAATAAAGATCAGTTCACTGGCTGGAATTGAAGAACAAAAGAGTACATTAACAATTAGATTATGCGTCGCCTTGGCGGCGCTATCCGGGCTGTAACAAAGGACTGGGTTACAAACATTTGACTCTGCTTCACTGTAGAAAGCTAGTATTAATCTCTTCTAGTCGCTCTGTGGAGAAAATCATATAGCTTTGCATGTAGTAAACCAAAATTCCCTTTATGGGATGATCCAGCAAGCCCCAAAGTGATATATCATGATATAACAGTATAATGTTGAGATCTCAGCTTCTTGTTTGACTACCCATAGTGGGGGGTTTGGCCCCCCTTCATACCGGGTCTCACTCCGGCAGTCGTCAAGAGTGTGAGAGACTGGTAGTTCTTAGACAGCTGCTATAATCAGTCCTGTGGAACATCTAAAAATCCACCTCACCAATTGTACTCTTCTATGGAAATATCTCTCACCAGAGCCTTTCCCTGAATCATTGGTGCCACAAACCCCAAGGGATCATAGAGACTGTTGACCATCGAAAGGATGCCCCTTCTAGTGAATAATTTTTCCTCATCAGACACACAGAAGGAGAAGCTATCTGTTTGCAGGTCCCATCTGAGGCCTAGACTGCATTGGAGTGGCAAAGGATCAGAAGACAGATACAGGTCCTTCTCAAGAAATTAGCATATTGTGATAAAGTTCATTATTTTCCATAATGTAATGATAAAAATTAAACTTTCATATATTTTAGATTCATTGCACACCAACTGAAATATTTCAGGTCTCAAAGAATTAGCATATTTAATCTGACCAATAAAAGAAGTGTTTGTAATACAAAAAAAGAAAAGAAAAAGTCATCCTTCAAATAATTATGTTCAGTTATGCACTCAATACTTGGTCGGGAACCCTTTTGCAGAAATGACTGCTTCAATGCGGCGTGGCATGGAGGCAATCAGCCTGTGGCACTGCTGAGGTGTGATTGAGGCACAGGATGCTTCGATAGCGGCCTTACGCCTGTGCATGGTGGCTCTGGATGTTTGTACTCCAGACTCAGTCCACTGCTTCTGCAGGTCATCCAAGGTCTGGAATCGGTCCTTCTCCACAATCTTCCTCAGGGTCCGGTCACCTCTTGTCGTTGTGCAGCGTTTTTTGCCACACTTTTTCCTTCCCACAGACTTCCCACTGAGGTGCCTTGATACAGCACTCTGGGAACAGCCTATT
>JACXGM010028342.1:0-14098 GCA_016801145.1 Umbra pygmaea | reverse complement strand
CACACAAACTATATACTGGACTTAATGAGGGTAAAACGAAAACATCTGTGAATGATAAAGAATACTGGTGATCTATAGGCTGAGGGAAAACAGGTGATGAGAGTAGCGGGAACTGAAACCAAAACAATGCCTACGGGAGAGAAATCAAAACACACAATACACGGAACCTGTAGGATCCCCTTAGGGGGGATCGTTACACCCATAGACTTCAATGTATTAAAATCATACGCTTGTAACTTTTTAGAGACGCATGAACCACGTGACCGTACCACGTGACACTATAATTTTTTACCCTCCATTGACGCAACTCTCTCTCTCTCTCTATGGCTCTGGGCGTAACGTGCAATAAACCAATCAGATCGTCATCTCACATTCCCTTTAAGAGCAGGCGCGCTTGTTCCATGGCGGATTGCTATTATAACGGCGATTTTCTATTGATTTTTCTTTTTACAAAATGTAAATAAAGGAATGTCACAAGACATAGCCTACTTTCCGATGTTTTGGACTCACTCTCACTGAATTACGAGGTTATGAATGCATGGTAATATTTTTGCAATGTAGTCTAACATTAGACAGAGATTACTCTTCTGTCAAATAAGCTTTCCACTCCCGTTCTGCATTTCTGGGCATTTAAGTGGCTTGCACGCATTTAAACATCACATCTCCTGAATTCCTCTAATATTTCCTAATTAATGTCCTCAACACATCCATGATTCATGGAAATGTTGCATAAAATACAACAAAGCCACAAAGAATGCTGCAGGTAGTGTACCTGTTCTATTCAAACACCTGACGCGCATTTTCTGTGTGCCAAATGTTCGTTCAATTAGGTTACACTGCGTGTTTGTGTGTGTTTTTGATTAAATAGCATTTTACGCACTTGCTGGCATCATAAATTGTGTCATCATTAACCATGTCTTTAACGGATAGCTGTTGTCCCCTTCCCAGCCACCCATCCAAGGGAGGATTCCTCATGGCAAAGTTGCCATAAATGACTCGTGGGTTGAGTAATTCTGAAAAAAGACATGGGTGATTTTACTATTAGCATCGCAAATTACGTGTGTATACTTGTTGATTGAATGGGTTCCCTTGAGGTTGATGTATATCAGTGCAAAAAATTCATTATGAATAATTTGAGTAAATGTGTACACTAGATGTATATCTATTTTTTCCCTTTTTCGGACACCACAATGACTTCCTCGTGTGGTAGTATTTTTCCTTCTAATTATGTAGGCTATTGCAATAATAAAGAACTGCTGCATTTGTGTAGCTAGATGACAGGAGCAAAGTGTATGCGCGTTGTGCACACGCTACATTATGTTTAGGCATGCGCCCTTAAAATAGCATATGAATAACACGCCACTGACTTTAAACCAGGTTTTTCATGGTCAGTGGCGGAATTGTTTTCGGGGACTGCAAGATAGCACCAGGGAACGTTTGCGCCGGAACACGCCTCTTCTTTTCGCTGAACCGCCCTACGAATGCAAGTTCATTCCCTAATTTACCGACGAGCGTCTGTGGAGGGAAAAGTCCCATATGCGTCGATTGTAAGATAGGAATGATACATGCGTTGGTGTAAAAAGTCAATTGCGCTGGGTGTAAGATAGGGCCCCTGGTGTCTTTTAAAACAATAAGTTGTTTGCAAGGTGGGACTTTTCACATGGAAAGACATTTCAAATGAATAATCATGTGACTGATTTAGGTAACCATGGTGGGAAAAACAATTCTAATGAAATTTGCTTTCCCAATAAGATTAACACAAATATTTAGCTTTATAAGAAACAGTAGCTACACATTTTAGCTTCAACATTACAAATACTTCTTAAAATGTACCAACTTATCACAATAAACCTTGAATCATTAAAGGAGCCCCAGTCACCTTTACTTGTAAATTTCAAAGCTAAAGTTTATATAATACAGGTTACATACTTTATTTCCAGATCCAGCCACACAAGGCATGCTCTGTACTTTTAAATAGACACTTCAGAAAGATGAAATTGCACTTTCATATCATTTCTGTTTCAATGTCAAAACCCCCATACAAGGTTGAGTTTTGATATTCCTGGTAGAATCTTCTTGAGATCATGGTTAATGTCTGTGAAGGTGAAAGCAAGACAGTGTTTCAAAAACGACAGTTCCTTTTCTTTATCAAACCTTCTCTGTCAGAAATGGTGTTCTGTAAACTGTTCTGTAAGTCAGGGTCAAAGTGGGTAATGTTGTACGAATGAGTTGCTTCTGTTATTGAACTCCAAGAAAGTTGGATGATGAACATCATCTGTCAACAAGCAGGCAATGTATATTTTCCTTTATGTGGACTCATCTTCAATATTACTAAGCAATATTTTAAACAACCTTTGACGAGTACGATATGATTGACAGCAAAGATTATTAAAAACATAAAATCTAACCATCATTCTGTGGGGAGAAGATTCACTAGATGGCAAAATTAAAACATGCAGCCATGCTATATTCTGTGGCTACAGTTAAACCTGCACTATGTACCATATTCTGAAAAAGAAAGATTTTGATTAACAACAGATTATAATATAATTAAATTTGTCCTTGAGAAGTTGAACAGTCTCCCGTTCATAGAAATGGAATGAGTAGAAACCTCATTGAACTGTTTTGCTTGGGAATTCGATTAGTAAACAGATCACAATCACCGGAATTCTGAACACCTGCGATCACATACCCACTCAGTATATAGGATCATTTGTTTGAATGCCTTGTTGCAAGGTATTGTACTTTTCTAAGACTTACTAAGCGTTTCAAGATATATCTGGATTACTGTGTATTGACCTGTTTCTCTCTTGACTACCGAGATCTGCCTGCCACCTGTACCATAGCCTGATATCGTGTGTGTACTGTCCCTTGCTGCTCTTCACTCCATTTTCGAGTTTGGATCCTGCCTTGTACCTTCGCCTGTGTCTACCTGGGTTTCGACCCGGACCTGTCTCCTCGTTACATTTTTGGAATTCGGACCTGTACCTTTGCCCATCTGATAAGTGCTCTGACCTTCGCCTGGACCTGGTTTATTGAACTGCCTATTGTTTCTGTACCTTTGCTTCTTTAGAGGTTGTGTTCTGAATTATTAAACGCCTATTCCTACGTCCTGTGTCTGGTTGTTACAGAATACCTCGCCTACACTAAGGTCACTATAAGGATGGACATGGCCGAACTACATCGTCATCTGGCACAACAAGAGAAACGCATAAAGGAGCTGTGCCAACTCCTACGTCAACCCCCCCCCAGCCTTCCACAGCTTAAGCCAACTAGGTACCCTCTTCACCAGCTGTATCTGTCTCCAATGGAGGCACTGAATAGATACATTGACGAATCACTAGAACAAGGGTTCATCAGACCTTCAACATCCCCAGTAGCATGTAGCTTCTTCTTTATTGGGAAAAAGGATGGAGGATTGCGTCCATGCATTGGTTATCGACCTTTGAATAAAGTCACAGTAAAGCATCGATACCCTTTACCATTGATTCCATCCATGCTTGAACAGGTCGGGCAGGCCAATATATATACAAAACTGGATTTAAGGAGTGCCTATAACCTGGTAAGGATCAAGGAGGGGGACGAGTGGAAAACCGCTTTTCTCACCCATAAGGGACAATATGAACACAGGGTGATGCCCTACGGACTCACGAACGCCCCTGCTGTATTCCAATCATTTATGAATGATATATTCCAGGACATGTTGGACATCTTTGTAGTGATCTATATCGATGATATCCTGATATATTCCACCAATCTCGAAGAACACGTACAACATGTAAAAATAGTGCTACAACGACTCCAAGACCATCACTTGTATGTGAAAGCGGAAAAGAGTGAGTTCCATGTGACTACCGTGTCCTTTTTAGGTTTTGTTCTCACCCCAGGAGGGGTGCATATGGATGACAAGAAGGTGAAGGCAGTTAGTTGTTGGCCACAGCCGAAGACAGTAAAGGAACTACAAAGATTTATTGGCTTTGCCAATTACTACAGGCGATTTGTGCGTGCCTTCAGCACAATAGCAGCACTGCTTCATGCGATGACGGGACAGAAGAGAAAACAACTTGTTTGGACGGAGCCTGCCCTCACCGCCTTTCATACACTGAAACAACGTTTCACCACAGCCCCGGTACTACGTCAGCCCGATGCCTCCTTACCTTTTGTTGTAGAAGTGGACGCATCGGAAGTTGGAGTAGAAGCTGTTCTGTCCCAGGGCAATGGTAAGAAGAATATCACGCACCCATGTGCATTCTTTTTGAGGAAACTATCCTTGTCGGAAAGAAATTACGATGTAGGGAATAGGGAATTGCGTGCCATCAAATTAGCCTTGGCAGAATGGAGGCATTGGTTGGAGGGAGCGCAACACCTATTTGTTGTGTTAACGGATCACCGAAACCTGGAGTACATTCGGAATGCAAAAATGCTCAATGGTCATCAGGCTAGTTGGTCTCTGTTTTTTAACTGCTTTTGCTTTACGGTATCATATCTTCCAGGTACTAGGAACGTCAAGGCAGATTCCCTGTTACGCCAGTTCGAACCGTTGCACAACTCACAGGACCACAAAAATATCCTTCTGCCTGCTTGTCTGATAAGACCCATCCAATGGGAAATAGACGATGTCATTACTAATGCTCTTTCTATAGATCCTGCTCCTCCAGACACCCCACCAGGCAAAGTCTATGTTCCGGCAACTGTATGGTTCCAGTTGATGCGGTGGTGTCATACGTCATTGGGGACTGGACACCCAGGCATTACCAAGACGGTGGAGCTTGTCAAGAAGAAGTATTGGTGGGCCTCTCTGCGAGAGGATATTGCTGATTATGTCATGTCCTGCCCTATCTGTGCCCAGTCGAAAGCAACCACACAGCTACCGGCAGGTAAACGTGTCCCCTTGCCTATTCCCCAAAGACCCTTGTCGCACATAGCTATGGATTTTGTAACAGATCTTCCCGTTTCATCAGGATACAGAAGTCAGTCAAGTGGTGGCTGTGGAAGAATGGTTCGGAAGGAGTTCCAAGGTTTGGGACGACGCACATCAACACCTAAATCGGGCTACGCTGATTCAGAAGGGACAAGCAGACAGGAGACGGAGGCCTGCGATCCTGTTTCACCCAGGGCAGAGGGTATCAACCAGGGATGTCCGTTTTAAGTCCCATTGTAAAAAGCTTAACCCCAGATACATAGGCCCTTATAAGGTGTTACTACGTATCAACCCAGTTACATACAGACTGCAACTGCCCCGCCACTTTCGTATGTCACCTACCTTTCATGTCTCTTTGCTGAAGCCTGTCTGTTACAGCCCTCTCCACCCGCCTATGTCGCACCTGCCGCCCCCTCCCCCTCTGGACGTCGGGGGTGAACCTGCTTATGCAGTCCGGGACCTGGTGGACTCCCGGTGGAGGGGGTCTGTGCTGCAGTATCTCGTTGATTGGGAGGGGTACGGGCCGGAGGAGAGGTCTTGGGTGGCCGCGCGGGATGTCTTGGATCCCGATCTGGTGGCGGCATTCCATCATGACCATCCGGACCGCCCTGTCCCGAGACCTTGGGGGAGGCCTCCCCTTCGTGCCGTGGGGGCGTCGGGAGCCACCCGTCAGGTGGGGGGCTCTGTAAGACCCGACAGCCCAGCTTCCATTGTGTCCAGAGGGGAGGATGGAAACGCACCAGGTCCACATTCACACAAACGCAGCACTCTGTCAAGATCACAATCACCGGAATTCTGAACACCTGCGATCACATACCCACTCAGTATATAGGATCATTTGTTTGAATGCCTTGTTGCGAGGTATTGTACTTTTCTAAGACTTACTAAGCGTTTCAAGATATACCTGGATTACTGTGTATTGACCTGTTTCTCTCTTGACTACAGAGATCTGCCTGCCACCTGTACCATAGCCTGATATCGTGTGTGTACCGTCCCTTGCTGCTCTTCACTCCGTTTTCTAGTTTGGATCCTGCCTTGTACCTTCGCCTGTGTCTACCTGTGCTTCGACCCGGACCTGTCTCCTCGTTACGTTGTTGGAATTCGGACCTGTACCTTTGCCCATCTGATAAGTGCTCTGACCTTCGCTTGGACCTGGTTTATTGAACTGCCTATCATTTCTGTACCTTTGCTTCTTTAGAGGTTGTGTTCTGAATCATTAAACGCCTATTCCTAGGTCCTGTGTCTGGTCATTACAGCTAGCTATCAGGCGAGTTTATTTAGATCTTGTCCAGCTCCCAAGACAAGTTATAGATCTTATTTAACTTTAGTTTGTAATATTAACATATATATTCAATATATTTTGATGACTTGATGACCAATAGAATTATTATTATTTAATGCAATTAAATCCAGCACTCCAATTCCTCTTCCACACAAGGCAGGCCAGGAGGATCTTCTTCTTTGATTTAATGGTGGATTGCAACCATCTGAAAGGTGTATACACCGCCACCTACTGTCAGGCCACGGAGATATGTTAGCGCAGCTGACTACTACTCAGTTGCTGCTGCAAAAGTATTTAGTGAGTCTGTGACTTGATGCAAATCAGTTTACTGCAGAAGTAGCCCATTAGAGATTTGCACTGAAAAGGTACACAAAGAAAATGGCTGCCGTTCTGACCATTCTACTACATTGATTTAAATTGGAATGGCATTTTTAACCATTCCATTTCTATGCTCCCATTACATTTGTGTGTGTGTGCTCTGGTTAAATGAAAAATTGATTAAATTTGTGTATGATTCTCTGGTTAAATAAAAGCACCTCTTATCAGAATCCAATCATAAACGTAGACTCAACAAACAAGCCCAGTTCTTGTTTTACTGACAGCCAGGGGCGCTGCTAAGGATTTTGGGCCCCATGAAAAGAATCTTGACTGGGCCCCCAACACAGCTGAGACAGGGCTTCTCTGGGCCCCCTCTTAGTCATGGGCCCCGAGAATCGTCATCCTTTACCCCCCCTTTACAGCGCCCCTGCTGACAGCCCAATCATCCAATGAGCGCTTAGTATTCCACTCCGAGTGCTTGACTTCTCAGATCACAAATAGCATTTTTAACGTATTAAAAGTTCCAAATGTACCTTTTCAGCTAAACTGCTAGTGAATGTTCAAATTTTACCGGCCACGATACCCCAGTATAGGAATCGGTGAATCCCTACTAGACTATTGCAATGCACTTCTCTCCGGTTACCCTGATAAGTCACTAAACAAACTTCAATTAGTGGAGAACATGGCTGCTAGAGTTCTAACTACAACAAAAACTTTTGATCACATCACTCCAGTGCTTTTTTAGGTTTTAGGTCCGCCTGGCACAATATTGACCTTTTGGTACCTAGAAAGGTCGTACTTTGACCTACAGTGAAGTGCCTAATGGGTTTGGACTCAGCAGATCCATGGCTACAACATGGATGAATGAAATACAACATCCTGGGTCATTGAATCTTTTTGTTTTATTAAATATTTATTTAACCTTAACCCTTACCTAATGTCAACCCTAACCTCACCCTAACCTTAACTCTAACCTTAACCTTAACCCTTACCTAACCTTAAGCCTAAACTTAAACTAACCTTAACCTTTACCTAACCTTAACCCTACAATTACATCCACATTACATCTACAGTTTTACATCCACAAGAAAAAAACAGGAAGCTACTGTCTTCCTTCCCAGGGCTTGGTCCTGTTATCCGTCCCTAAAGTCTGCACTGAATTAGGTAAAAGGGCATTTTAATATGCTGCTCCCTCTGCGTGGAATGATTTGCAGAATTGCCTGAACCTGCGTGAGTTGGTCACATTGGATGCTTTTAAATTAATATTAAATTACATGGAGGCAAGCACATCTGGCTGTAGATGTTTTGATTGATTGATCTGTTTGATCCCTAATGTAGATGATTTCTGATGAGCATTGATGAGTAACTGATATTTTATGGTTCTGTAATTTATAATGTATTTTCACTGTAATTTGTTTTATGTTTTTTGTTTCCAACTTGTTAATTGTGCTGCTGCCTGTCTTGGCCAGAACACTCTTGCAAAAGAGTCTCATCTCAAGGAGTCCTTTCCTGGTTAAATGAAGGTTAAATAAAAAAATTAACTTAACCCTAACATTAAACTTAACCTAACCATAATGTAACATTAACATAAACTTACCCCTAACCTTAAAGGTGCAATATGTAATATATGTACTGTAATAAATCCAAAAATGACACCAATGCCTCATCAGATATTAAGGAAACATTTTAAGCTGAAATACTATCTTTTCTATTAGTATTTTTTGTTTAGAAATGTACGTACCGGGACAGAATTTATGTTTATGTTTTGGCCTGTGTGTTGTTATCAACTGCCCATTTTGACGGCACGACCGGGTTGACAGGGATACCTGTAAAAAAGCAAACCCAGCGCGCTACAGCCATGGAAGCAGCAAACAAATGAACGAGATCAACAGAGATAGATTCTACCCAACCTAAAAAACCTCTGCATGTTTCTAAACGGCTGCATGACCAGAGACGTAGTAAGACACGGTTCGCTTGTCATGGTTGCGCTGATCTTGTTTGTCACAATAGTTTCGACTCTGGGGAGGAGGGGGCGGACGAAGACGACTCGGGTATTTTGAATTTGGACTGCAGTACCCATTTTAAATGCTGGCTGTCAGTATTACATATTGGACCTTTAACCATAATTTTTAATATTAGGAAACAAATATTCAGCTAGTTCAAAGTTGGTAAATTTTCTCAAGATAAATAACATTTTACATTTTGTACATTCACCAGACACTCTACAAATAGTAACTCACACATTTTAGGTACTGTAACCGCTGTGTTAAGGAACAAAATGTAATATTTCAGCCTGTACAGCTTGGGATTCAATCTGGAAACCTGCTGGTTACTAGACAGGTGCTGTAACCACTAGGCTACCTTTTTAAAATATGATGAAATACATGTTCTTCAGGTTTTTGAAGCTGTTCAATTAAGGAGGAAGTAGCTGTTTTCACTTTGCCAAATTCTATGCAGTACACCTTTAATATATTAATGTACAATAGCATGTGTGTATTGTTTTGTCTTATTTTCACCATATTTACAATGTTAACCTATCAGAGTCTACGGTTAAAGAATTACACTTGTTCCTAGCCAGTTAATTAAATATGTTTTTGCAAGTGTCTTCAAATAAAGGGTGCACAATTCATACTTATTTGAATTGGACAACTTTCGGCACCATGAGCTGTCTGTTCAGTAATATATAGTACTGTGGCGCAGCTTCAACTACAGCTTTCAGCCTCTCAAATTACATTAATGGAATCTGTCTCTTTGCAAAGTTAACAATTCTAACTGTCATCATAATGGTAAGTAACAGTTTTAGATAGTAATAGCAAGTTATGAAAGTTGACCTCCAGTTATCATGTCTTCCAAACTTAATCGAACATACATTATAATTCTAAAACTAATGACATTACACCTTCAATGGATTAGGATTAAGAACAATATTCCAACAGGTCCCAATATGGAAAAAAAATATTTGAAAGATGACGTACTGTAATGTATCTATATATGAGAATATGTAAATATTGACAAACAGAAAATACATTAAGGGGATCCACCAGGCCAAAGAATCACCATAATTTAATTGAGGTCAAATACATCCCTTAAATGACTGAATCCATGATTTCCTGTTTCACTGGGGTAGATACAGTAGTCACCACCCATGGATTTTTCCACCGAAAGTAAGGAGGACATTCAGTAGAGAAGCAAGCAAGAGGCCAATGGTAACTCTGAAGGAGCTGGAGAAATCCGCAGCTGAGATATGAGAAACTGCCCATTGGACGACTGTAACCCAGACACCTCACAAAGCTGGGCTCCATGGACGTGTGGTGAGGGGAAAGCCATTGCTGAAGAAAAAAATCTAATCCTGTTTGAACTTTTCCAAAAGGCATGTGGGAATCACAGCAACATGTGGTAAACATTTCTCTGGTCTGATAAGACCAAAAGTAAACTATTGGCTCATCACCCTGAGAACACATACCCATGGTGAAGCATAGTGTGCAGTAAAATATAGGAACATTCTTTAGGAAAAGCTGTTTCAGTCTGCAAGACACCTGAGACTGGAGATGAATGTCTTAAAATGGCCCAGTCAAAGCCCAGACCTCAGTCCGATGGAGAACCTCTGGAAGTACTTGAAAATTGCTGTTCAGCAATGGTCCCTATTCAACCTGACAGACCCTGAGCATTTTGTCCAGGAAGAATGTTCCTAAAGATCAGGATCCAGATGTGCAAAACTGATCGAGAATTTGGCTGTTCTTTCGGTGACTCACTTGGTATGTCTTTTTTGTTACAATAAGAAATATGTTGCGCCTTCAAAGTATATGTTGTGTAAAAAGAATGGTAAAAAACTCAATACAATCCTATTTTATTTCTGGTTGTCACTACATAATTTGGAAATGTCCAAGGGGGGTGAATACTTATGCAAGGTACTGTATAAGGAGATACATACGCCAAACTGAATTACTTAGCAATCACATTGGGAAGGTTAGAGAACACACAAATGAAATGATGCAAAATGTTAATGACCTAAACTAGGCAATGGCTATCAGAAAATAGAGTGAAAATACATATCTTCACTGTATGGTCAATAAATAAGAAGTTTTAATCACTGTAGCTGTGATAGACATTTCCAAAAGAGGACCTAAGTGTATTTTACCATCACATACAATGAGACAAGGGAAAGGTTGCCAAACCTTAAAAACTAAAATTACTAGTAGACACCACTTCCATGGCAATGAACTATTGGAATGTCTTGCAAGAAGAAAGACTCTATATTGTATTTACACAAAAACACAAGTGCCGGGAATCTTTTAATCGTCATTGGGACTTAGATTAGTACCAAGTGCTATGGTCGGATAAGAGTAAATCCATTCTCATTGCAAGACATCCAAATAATACAAATCATCATACTAACAAAACTTTCCTGAGTGCATAATGTGTTTTATGTATTATATTGTGCCCAGCAATGGATTGACTCCATACATTATTACCTGCATGATAATTAATAGATGGACAGTCAACAGTTTAGATGGATTACATTTCCATCAATTTACTAGCATGTTATTATAACACAAAGCATTATTACATTATTTTAAGACACAATGCCGCTAGATAACACAAATGCACCTCTTCCCATATGCAGATTAGATAGGCCTTAGACAATATAAAAAAGCCCAAAAGGTCATGTGTGTTATCTTCTAACAGTGGCGCAAACAATTTCCTTATTTTGTTTGTTCAACACAAAAATATTAAAGGTATTCCTCTGCCAGTGACTCTTGATTGAACTGAGCTCTTAGACATCTTTCTGTTTATGTCCATTTTATTTTATCACTTTTATCAAGATTAGTCAAAAACAGCTCATTTACTCTTGAAACACCATCTTTAGCTTGGTGGGCCTGCAGGGACACACACACGCACGCACACACACACACGCGCACACACACATGCACACATACACACATGCACACACACAATCAATAATATGAACAACTAACCCATTAGCATTGCAGTAGATCATTGGAAAGTACTTTAGCCAACCATTTTGTCATGGGTCCTCACACACAAAAAGAAAGATATGCAAATGCACGCAAGCCCTCACACACACTTTTATAAGCATCAGATCTGGTCATGTTGTGTGACTATGGTCCACTGAGCATAATGGTCAGTCAGAGGTGACGTTTCAGTGAAGTCTTTTATCTCGGCTGTTTACGCTCAGTGACTCTAAACAGGAAGGAAGGCCTAAATGTCTGAAAAGGATAGTTCATCAAGGGTGGTTCATCAGAATATTACCATCCCTGTGATCTTATAATGCCAGTATACGTGTATCCTTCCACTGTGGCTTTATAACAACAGTAAATGTATGTGTATTCCTCCACTGAATCTCTAAAACACCAGTACATACAGAATATCCATCTAGGATGGCTCTATAACTCTAGTATATATCATTTCACTGAGCATTTAGAACACCAGTACATACAGAATATCCCTCTAGGGTGGCCCTATAACTCCAGTATATATCATTTCACTGAGCATTTAAAACACCAGTACATACAGTATATTATTTCACGTCGCTCTATAACACCAGTGTATATTATATCCCTCCACAGTGAATCTATGACCCCAGCATATGTGACCCACCACCTATATCTGGGCTTATCGTCACAAAAGTATTATTATTATTATTTTTTTACATTTTATGAAAGTGCAGATTTAGTGCTTTCAAATGGCATATCAGTGTAATTTGAGGAACACTGGGACATGTATGATGCTTGGAATATAATCACAGTACACATATATGTCCACTGAAGTTTTAAAATGTCATCACATACATCCCTCCATTGTGGTTCTACAACATCTGCAGATTTATCTAATGAGGTTGTATTACATAAGTACATGCTATACATCCCCCCACTGTGGTTCTACGACATCAGCAGATTTATCTAATGTAGTTGTATTACATAAGTACATACTATACATCCCCCCACTGTGGTGCTACGACTTCAGCAGATCTATCTAATGTAGCTGTATTACATGAGCACATACTATACATCCCCCCCACTGTGGTTCTACGACATCAGCAGATCGATCTAATGTAGCTGAATTACATAAGTACAGACTATACATCCCCCAACTGTGGTTCTATAACATCAACAGATCTATCTGATGTAGCTGAATTACATAGGCAAATATTATACATCCCCCCACTGTGGTTCTACAACATCGGCAGATATATCTAATGTTGCTGTATTACATAAGTACATACTATACATCCCACCAACTGTGGATCTATAACATCAACAGATCTATCTCATGTAGCTGAATTACATAGGCAAATATTATCCAGCAGATCTATGTAATGTAACTGTGATACATAAGTACATACAATACATCCCCCCACTGTGGTTCTACAACATCGGCAGATATATCAAATGTAGCTGTGATACATAAGTACATACAATACATCCCCCCACTGTGGTTCTACAACACCAGCAGATCTATCTAATGTGGCTGAATTACATAAGTACATACTATACATTTCCCCACTGTGGTTCTACAACATCAGCAGATCTATCTAATATAGCTGTATTACATAAGTACATACTATACATTTCCCCACTGTGGTTCTACAACATCAGCAGATCTATCTAATGTAGCTGTATTACATAAGTACATACTATACATTTCCCCACTGTGGTTCTACAACATCAGCAGATCTATCTAATGTAGCTGTATTACATAAGAATATACTATACATCCCTCCATTGTGGTTCTACAACATCAGCAGATATATCTAATGTTGCTGTATTACATAAGCATATACTATACATCGTTCCACTGTGGTTCTACAACATCAGCAGATATTCTAATGTAGCTGTATTACATAAGTACATAATATACATCCCCACATTGTGGTTCTACAACATCAGCAGATGTATCTAATATAGGTGTATTACTTAAGTACATACTATACATCCCCCACTGTGGTTCTACAACATCAGCAGATCTATATAATATAGCTGTAATACATAAGCATATACTATACATCCCCGACTGTGGTTCTACAACATCAGCAGATCTATATAATATAGCTGTAATACATAAGCATATACTATACATTATTTCCACTGTGGTTCTACAACATCAGCAGATCTATCTAATGTAGCTGTATTACATAAGAATATACTATACATCCCTCCATTGTGGTTCTACAACATCGGCAGATATATCTAATGTAGCTTTATTACATAAGCACATACTATACATTTCCCCACTGTGGTTCTACAACATCAGCAGATAAATCTAATGTAGCTGTATTACATAAGCATATACTATCCATTGTTCCACTGTGGTTCTACAACATCAGCAGATTTATCTAATGTAGCTCTATTACATAAGCACATACTATACATCCCCCCACTGTGGTTCTACAACATCAGCAGATCTATCTAATGTAGCTGTTTTACAAAAGCACATATTATACATCCCCACACTGTGGTTCTACAACATCAGCAGATCTATCTAACGTAGCTGTATTACATAAGCATATACTATACATCCCCCCACTGTGGTTCTACAACATCAGCAGATCTATCTAA
>JACXGM010028341.1:0-14099 GCA_016801145.1 Umbra pygmaea | reverse complement strand
TAGGTTACACAGAATGTTGATCATATATCTTACAGAGTTCAGGGATAGGTTACACAGAATGTTGATCATATATCTTACAGAGTTCAGGGATAGGTTACACAGAATGTTGATCGTATATCTTACAGAGTTCAGGGATAGGTTACACAGAATGTTGATCCTATATCTTACAGAGTTCAGGGAGAGGTTACACAGAATGTTGATCATATATCTTACAGAGTTCAGGGATAGGTTACACAGAATGTTGATCATATATATCTTACAGAGTTCAGAGTTAGGTTACACAGAATGTTGATCATATATCTTACAGAGTTCAGGGATAGGTTACACAGAATGTTAATCATATATCTTACAGAGTTCAGAGTTAGGTTACACAGAATGTTGATCATATATCTTACAGAGTTCAGATTTAGGTTACACAGAATGTTGATCCTATATCTTACAAAGTTCAGGGATAGGTTACACAGAATGTTGATCATATATCTTACAGAGTTCAGAGTTAGGTTACACAGATTGTTGATCATATATCTTACAGAGTTCAGAGTTAGGTTACACAGAATGTTGATCATATATCTTACAGAGTTCAGGGATAGGGTACACAGAATATTGATCCTATATCTTACAGAGTTCAGGGTTAGGTTACACAGAATGTTGATACTATATCTTACAGAGTTCAGGGTTAGGTTACACAGAATGTTGATCCTATATCTTACAGTGTTCAGGGTTAGGTTACACAGAATGTTGATTATATATCTTACAGAGTTCAGAGTTAGGTTACACAGAATGTTGATCATATATCTTACAGAGTTCAGAGTTAGGTTACACAGAATGTTGATCATATATCTTACAGAGTTCAGAGTTAGGTTACACACAGACAAAAGGGTTCCTAAAGGGCTCTTAAGCCCTTGGCTGTCCCCATCAGTGAATAATGTTCCCACCAGAATAATCTTTGTGTGTTCCTAATATGTAACCAAAAAGGGTTCTTATAGGATTCTGACCGGAACCAAAGAGGGTTCTTATTTCCCTTTCCCATTTTCCCTCCCCTCCCAATTCTCACTGACCCTGCCTTGTCGGCAGCTCCGCAACTCCTTTGACAGATGTGGGATGTGAGGAGCGCTCACATGGTTCATCCAACCACGTGTCACCGAGCCGGACGGTTCTTTTCACACTGTTCATCTAACATGGAAGCCTTTAGTCAGATCATGTGTGGGATGATTCCACTTACTATCTATACGTCCGCGATTGAATTTATTGGCACCTGACCCCAAAAAGCATTCTTAAAAGATTCTCACTGGATACATCCACCACAATATTAAATCTGCACACAAACAAGAACAACATGGATATTATTTTTATCACTGTATGCGTTGCTAATGATATATTATTCCTCATGTAGCACATTACATTTTTATATACTCCATAGGATTCTAGTCAAATGCAGATCACTAAACTACTATAAGGATACATTTCTTATTTTGCTTCGGTATTTGGCTGTGACTTTCTTCTTCTGTGGTAATGAGGTTCAGTCCCAGCCACGGTCCTCTAGCCTCCCACTTTCCACTGGAAATAAACCATGTTTAGCATATGTTTCTAAGAGTGCCTGCACACAGACACACACTCACACACACACACAAACACACTAACACACAAACACACCCACTATGCTGTTATGCAATGCAAAGAATATGGGCTAGCTCGTCTAAACACTAACAACATGTAAGAATGCCACCCGCGCTCTATGACACCCCAGCAGACACACTGCTAACACGATGCTCCTCCTAAACACTGATAACCATGGAAACAATCTTAACAAATTTGCTTTACATATATGGAACCACCTCAGTTTATTGTATTGTCCAATGACAGGTATTGTCTACTAACTGTTCAGCAATCTCGTAATAGATATATGCAACGACTGTTTCCTAATCAGTCCCAGACAGACAATTCTAATTGGCTAACTATTCCCTACATAGTGCACTAGTAATGCACATTATAGCAAATAGGGTGACAATTGGGATGCAATCCTATCCAGTCTCTGATGTCTTGACATTTTGGCAATGACCCCTTTTACCACAGATGTTCCCACCAACTATAACTACTGCTACATTCAGCTCATGTGTGACTTTCCATTTTAAGGGATGGGAAACACACTGCTAAACTTTCCATCTATTTGCAAACTAACTACCGGTCTTTGTTGTTCTATTATTACTAAGCATACAGTAGAAGCATACAGTAGAAGCATACAGTAGAAGCATACAGTAGAAGCATACAGTAGAAGCATACAGTAATTCATTTACTTTTACCACAGAACCACTTGCACAGATCTATCCAACAGCATAGCAAGAAACACTAACTAGTTACTCTGCCTAAATATGCAATAAAACTAACTGCACAGCATTATTATAAACCCAACGAGCAAACAATAATTTATCAAAAACATAAGAAATTCAAGAGACACTCTTGTATGAGAACAAAATAACTCATACTTACAGTAACCAAGTGCATAAAAGTTTAGTTCACCAGGAGTTAATTTGCAATTGATCTGAAAATCCTGCCAGTGGCCTGGTGGCTAAAACTAAAAATAGTGTCAGTCAGAACAGCAGGCCATGGCAGGCAATCCCATAGACCACGAACAGTTGACCAGCAGCAAAGTTTGTCAAGACCAACGTTGTTCAAGAAAACATTAGACGACCATGTTATGTTAGACAACCTTCTTTTAAGACAGCATTTGAAGAACAGGTTATAATATCTAAGGTTCTTCAAGACAAACATCTCCTAGACCATTTTTTTCTATACAATTTTCTCCAAGACGATGCTCTTTAAGCCAACGACCCTCTAGACAGCATTCCTCGAGACGTCGATCTACAAGGTTCTGAGAACATGTAGGCAGAAGGATGCAGAGAAGCAGTAGGAAGGAGTGGTGCTGACCGGGACATAATGGAAGCAACAAACTTCAGCCCTTCACCAACAAACCCTCCATCTAAAGACCCAAAGAGACGGCTGGGATGAGGATGAGGCCAAGCGAACGGAGACTACGAGAAGGGGGTTCCGGCAGGGTCATTTAGGGGCAGAGAGGCATAGCTGGATCTGCTCTGAGAACAGTTCTTAAAGGCATAATTTATCTTCTCATATTATCTAAAAGCCACTGATAATACACAAAATGTTTTACATTTTTTTCCTCTGTACTGAAAGCAGGGGCGTAGCACAAGATCGAGGGCCCTGGTTTTACCCCCAGTCCGACGCCCCTGACTGAAAGTGCCCCTTACTAATGAACACAATTCTAAAATGTAAACTATCCCTTATATAACTAAGAATACCTGATAAAATGCATTGTAGGAAGTAAATACAGCAGATTTGATGTAAATCAGCTGACTCCAGCCAACTAAACAAATGCATTTCCACCAGGTGCGATTTCTTGAAGACTGCAAAAGAAGCCCTAAAATTTATTGACAAAAAATGTGTTTGAACACATTAATCTTGAAGACAAGTTTGTTCAGAATCAGCTACATATAGCAGGTCGACTGACTCGATTTCCTTCTCATGCATTCCCGTAGCATCACAATGCATTTCAGTGCTTCGAAACTAGACAGTCATTGGATAAATGCTGCGATTATGTCCCGCCCACGGATACTCAGCATCTCTGTGGGTCAATGGAGGAGTGGGCTGGCCTGGACTCCAGGCTTCTGCGTGACGATTGGTGGGTCTGTCAAAAGAATGCATCTCCTTTTGATTGACAGGGATTTTGTACTATAAAAAGTTGCCGAAGCTATTCAAGCTCAGTCCCATCATGGATTTTGCAAGTGTAGTTGAAAGACAAACTGCTGCAACCTATTTCTTGGTATATGCTTGGCGAAATTGCTAGACAATTTTCATCATACATTTCATACAATTATACACCACATTCCTTGTTTCAGTTTAACCTAATGGTGTTCCTTAAAGACATGGAGTTGGACAGTGGAATGTCTCAGCTTTACAAACTGGTCTCAGTAGGAACAATTGGAGCTACATCTGCAGGTGTAAAAAGGAGCTTCTCCTGTTTAATGCAGCTCAAGTCCTACACCCGTAACACCATGATGTTTAAGCAGCCTAGCTCTGCTGGGCATTGAGAGGACACTGGTCAAGTCATTGGAAAAGACGCGTAGTTGGTACCAGCGGTGTTGGGTGGATCTTCATTGGGGAAGCTGGGCTCGCATTACGTTAGAGATTGTAGTGAATGGATCTTAATTGGGGATGCCGGGCTTGCATTACGTTAGGGATTGTAGAGAATGGATCTTAATTGGGGATGCCAGGCTCGCATTACCGTCTGAAATGGGGGAAACAGAACGGTTTCACACAAGGGTTTAATGCGCTACACACCGTTCCACTCACTCCGGTCTCAACATAACGCGAGCCCGGCTTCCCCAATTAAGATTCACCGACCGCCGCAGGTTGGTACGACAGGGTCACAGAGCATTTTCTTGAAAAGGAACTTAGGGCAGAATCTGCGTATAAATAAAAGGACCAGTTTTATGATGTAGGCCGAAAATTAGCTTCACCTCTAGAGAGAGACAGAGAGACAGAGAGACAGAGAGACAGAGAGACAGAGAGACAGAGACAGAGAGACAGAAAGAGAGAGAGAGAGAGAGAGAGAGAGAGAGAGAGAGAGAGAGAGAGAGAGAGAGAGAGAGAGAGAGAGATTATTGCCAAAGCAAAGGGTACAGGTAACAATAGTGATACAGTTAATCAGCAATAAAAGAAATTACAAAATAAGACAGTAGCAATAATAATACATAATAATTATGATATTGTAAACAAATAATGAACATATCAGAAGTTAATATTATGGGCACTAACATTTCTCTTCTGTTTCTCATGCAGTCATTATTATACATTACCAACTTCTACAATCATTATTACACATTACCAACTCTTAGTCATTATTACACTTCACCATCTCCTAAAGTCATTATTGCACATTGCCAACTCCTACAGTCATTATTATACACTTAATTTATCACAAACTCCTAGGGACCTATTTTAACAATCTAAGCGCATGGCGTGAAGCGCATGGCGCAAGTGTGCTTTCTGTGTGTCCAAATCCACTTTTGCTAGTTTGACAGTGGATAAAAGGGTCCATGCGCAGGGCGCATGGTCTAAAAGGGTTGTACTAAGTGTCTTCATTAATTCATAGGTGTGTTTTGGGCGTAACATACAATAAATCAATCAGAGATTCATCTCCCATTCCCTTTAAGAGCCAGAGGCATTTGTACCTTTCGTGCATTGCTATTATGACGGCGGATTTGTACCGTAATATTTTTATTTGTAATATTTTGCATGTTCGTGTGCTGCTGCGCTTCCCTGTGTGTGTGCAACAAGCATATTGTGCACGCGCTGTAACTATGACATGCTGCGCCATTGACTTTAGACCAGGTTTTTGTTGGTCAATGGCGCGATCACTTTCCGATGCCTCAAGATAGCAATACACCCAGAATTATCCTGAGCACACCTCTCTGTTAGACCAGCACTCCCATGGGCGCAAAAATGGGCGCAGGTGCATTTGCTATTTAAACAATGCGAGCGCCTGACGGGAAATTGACAACTGCGTTGGTCTTAAACTAGCAAAGACATTTGCATTCAGACTTTGCGCTGCTTTGCGTCGGGTGTAAGATAGGGCCCCGACAGTCATTATAACACATCGCCAACTCTTAAAGTAATTATTGTACATTACCAACTCCTACAGTGATTATTATACATTACCAACTTCTACAATCATTATATCACATTACCAACTCCTACAGTCATTATTACACTTCACCAACTCCTACAGTCATTATTACACATTACCCAACTCCTACAGTCATTATGACACATTACCAACTCCTAAAGACATTATTACACATCACCAACTCCTACAGTCATTATTTCACATTACCAACTCCTATAGTCATTATTTCACATTACCAACTCCTACAGTCATTATTACACATTACCAAGTTCTACAGTCATTTTAACACATTACCAACTCCTACAGTCATTATTAAACATTACCAAGTTCTACAGTCATTATAACACATTACCAACTCCTACAGTCATTATTACACATTACCAAGTTATACAGTCATTATTACACATTACCAACTCATACAGTCATTAGTACACATAACATCATTAGGAGTTGGCCAGATATCTCAATTTAACATGGAGAAACCATAAACAAGTTATCACTTGAAACTAAACTAAAAATAAAATGAGAGATTTGAACCAAATGGCCTTTATCTGTTTTAAATTTAACCATCAAAATACACATAGATTCTGCAAATACTGGACATACGGCACCCACGTGCTGCAGCAAACGTTGGGAGAATCAAATAGAGTCCAAAGGAAGTGAATAGAGTCCAAATAGAGTCCAATTATGATGTTTAGGTCAGAGCCTTTGGGAATAAATGTTTAATAAATGTTTACTTTTGCTTACTTCTTTGTGAAATCACTCCACCATCAGGGCAGCTGGGGCAGTTAATACATTTTTTTCTCTCCTTTGTAATGAACATCTAGGCATTAATTGGATACTGACCCATGACCGTTTAGTGATCTCTGTGGTACTGGCACATACAGCATAATAGAATCAGGAGAGAAAGCCTTTCTGAGATCATCAGCATTCATTTTTATTAATATATACTGTAGAAAGTAGAAATATCATATAAAACAGTCTACAGTCACTGTTGCTTCAGTTTGAACCCCAAAGTGTACAGCGTATCAGGGTTCTAGATCTAGGGCTTCAACAAGCATCCGTTAATAATAAGAAGTGAGAAAGCCCACTGAAAACAAAGTGGATATATGGCAAATAGCCTCCAATGCACTACTGCACGCACACACACACTCTGGCCCTCTCTCTCTAAAATGGTCCCATTATATCCTGTTGGAGTGCTAATGTAATAAAGTCACTGCCCTTGACAAGGTGAAACCTAGAGTGAGTATCAAATGGCACACTCTTACCTTAAATACACCACACTTGACCAAGACCCATAACCCATTTAAAAGGGGCCCATAGCAGTGCACTATATAGTGAGTAGGGTGTTATTTGACACTCAGCCCACAGTGCATTGAGCAGAATAAATAATGAGTCTATAGAACTCTATTAGAATTCCACAGCATTAGAACAAGCACTCAGTAGGATGCAAGGCTTCTAATGATACTGCCTGCATGCCTGCCTGTCTGTCTCTCTGCCTGTCTGTCTGTCCGTGTCTCTGCCTGTCTGTCTGTCCGTCTCTCTGCCTGTCTGTCTGTCTGTCTCTCTGCCTGTCTGTCTGTCCGTCTCTCTGCCTGTCTGTCTGTCCGTCTCTCTGCCTGTCTGTCTGTCTGTCTCTCTGCCTGTCTGTCTGTCCGTCTCTCTGCCTGTCCGTCCGTCCGTCTCTCTGTCTGTCTGCCTGTCTGCCTGCCTGTTTGCCTGCCTGCCTGCCTGCCTGTCTGTCTGTCTGTCTGTCTGTCTGTCTGTCTGTCTGTCTGTTTACCTGCCTGTCTCTCTGCCTGTCTGTCCGTCTACCTGTCTACCTGTCTCTCTGCCTCTCTGTCTCTCTGTCTGCCTGCCTGACTGTCTCTGTCTGCCTGTCTCTCTGCCTGCCTGTCTGTCTCCCTGTCTGTCTCTCTGCCTGTCTGTTTGTCTGTCTCTCTGCCTGTCTGTCTGCCTGCCTGTGTGTCTGTGTGTCTGTGTGTCTGTGATGCAGTTCTGGGACCAGCAGCTGTTTCTGCCATAAAAATAAATTGAAGGGACAACCTCACCATTGCCACCGCCATATATGGACACAATCTGTAGAAGAACAGCCAACTGAAATATATTGCTTCTGCAGGTACAGTCCAACCTTTCAGTACATGCCAACCAGGCAAAATGGTCCAAGAGAAATCCCTCAACTGACAAGCTTTTCAACATCTCCATACACTGCTACTAACTGTGCTAAGGCTCATCAGGTGTGCTGTGTATGATATTAGTGATTGATCCAGGAAACATACATTAATGTACAAATGTTTCAATTGTGCCTTGTAATGGTCTTAGTAGAATGATAGAACAGTTTGCATACCTGTAACACTGAAAAAATAGACCTCAAAACACAGACACACAAACCAACACCAACCCACATAGAGATGCCAATTAATGCAATAATTGCTGCATGAGACCTTTGTGACCTTCACTGCGTCTTCACTGGAACGTGGCGTCACTGTACCCAATGCTGATTCAGCATAACACTGTGTGTAGTACGCTGAGAGCATGGTTTATCCATCACTACCACCTGTACTTTGTAGTGACAGAGGGTGTATGACCAATGGTTATTCATTTTCATAACTTTTAAAGCATTGATTAGCGAAACAAAAAACCTTTTAACGTTCCTATGCATGCTATTAATAGTGCACTGTATGTAAATCACTCTGGATAAAAGCATCAGCTAAATGACAGAAATGCTAATTTTATTTAGCGGCCATCAGAATCATAGGTTTATGGAAAATGGAGAATGTTACAGAGGAGGTTTTTATAGAGATTCCATTGATACACAGACCCAAAAGACTGAATCGATAAAAAGGCTGCTACCTAGTGGCACCCTGTATTTCATTGATGAATGACAATAACTCTTGCCTGTCATGCAATGCTAATTAAAGGTTTGTATGAAAGCAATGCTTTGAGTCAACTAGCATCATTAATAAATCCCACATGCAGGGATCCAAGATCAAAATGCCCAGTCCCTAGTTGTGGACATGACATTAACTCAGCAGGTGTGTGTGATTTCAACTTAGAAGACTGCTAATAGTGCCGAATGCCAAACGAGTAGGAAAACAATGCATCTAAATATGTCTTGCTGTGGGAAAGCAACATAATAATATTGATACAATAGAAACTAGCATATAACTGTTCCCCAATGCCAGAATACTTTGTTCAATACCTTTGAGCCGATATTCTCTAATGTTTTTCCACAGATTTCACTCAAGTCATCTTCATTGGTTGATAACACACGTTACTGATTAATAAGCCAATAACCACAGACTGAGGCCCACATTCAGGACCGCCGTTTTTACATGTTTTATTCAAATTCTGCCCTTTAATAGCTTTCTTATTTCTGCCAATAACCAAATAATATTCAGAGGCACGTTTTGACAGCATGGAGACACAATATGAGAGCATAATACTGAGGCATGCTATAATAGAATAACATTTATCCAAGACTACATCGTGTTAAGGCACACAGTGACAGAATGACATTTAGACACTATATACTATACAAGTAAACACAAAAGACAATTGGGCTTTGTCAATTTTTTTATGCCAAAAGGGGTATACTGCCCCCTACTGAAAGACCTCAAAGACATCTACCCTTTTGCCCTGCTCTAGCCACCCACGTCAGGAGACACCCTAGGTGAACAACTCTTCTACAAAAGGTTATTGAGCCGACACACCGTGGGTGGGGACACCAGAATATGACATTAGAGGGAGCCCCACACTGGGAAACTCCTTCCCCACCAATCCTTTCATCTCTAGCAGGAAACAGGCTCTGTGACGCCACAACATCCCCCACCACGCAACAGCTGGAGGTTCCAGGAGATCTAACTAGCTTACTTCCTGATCCAATTCAACTATTTATTAGTGATCTCACTGGTCTACAGACACAGTATCATCTGTTCACTAGTGATCACTGGTCTACAGACACAGTGTCATCTGTTCACTAGTGATCACTGGTCTACAGACACACTATAATTTGTTCACTAGTGATCACTGGTCTACAGACACAGTATCATCTGTTCAATAGTGATCACTGGTCTACAGACACAGTGTCATCTGTTCATTAGTGATCACTGGTCAACAGACACAGTATCATCTGTTCATTAGGGATCACTGGTCTACAGACACAGCATCATCTGTTCATTAGTGATCACTGGTCAACAGACAGAGCATCATCTGTTCATGACTGATCACTGGTCTACAGACAGAGCATCATCTGTTCATTAGTGATCACTGGTCTACAGACACAGCATCATCTGTTCATTAGTGATCACTGGTCTACACACCCAGCATTGCCTGTCTGCATCATGCTTCAGTGGAGAACAAAACACACACAAAGTGTTCATCTGGACTTGAACTTGTGAACACTGGGATGAGTCGCAAATTTATATGCCCGTCCACCATCCCCGTCCACCGCCCTAGCAAACTCTACGCTACTTACATGCTACGTCATGATCTGCACATGTTCATTGGAAGTTAAGGAGGTCATTAAGGCAGCACGTCCACCGCAGCTTCCACCCCAGGCCACAGTGACATACCCTATCTGGTGAATACGCGCACCTCCGACACCCATGAAAGATCTTGAAGGTAATATGGAGAAGGGAGAGAGCTGCTGAACAGTGGAGTTGTGCCGAGGGAGTTTAGATCCCCAAAGAGGAAGATTCGAAGAACATCAGCCAGTTTCGGGCAATCGCACAGTTTAGTGTTGAACGGAAGGTGTTTTTCAGCGTTGTTTCCAGAGAGACAGAGAGGCAGAGAGACAGGTAGACGGACTAACTACATTGACACCGCTGTGTATAAGGGTGGAATTCCTGGAGTCCCCAGCTGCATGAAGCAAACTGCTGTATTCGCTAATCAGAGAAGCCCATTAGCATAGAGGTATTCTAGCTGTCCTGTGGTTGGACCTGGCCAACGCCTATAGGTCCATGCCGCACAAACTGGTTGAGCTTGTACTACACCTGCACCATGTCCCCAGCAAAATCAAGGATATGATCCTGGACAACTAATTTCAGGTTGAGGGTCACTTCTGCGTCACGACCAAAACGTTAGCGATTGGTTATGGCAGATCCAATAATTTAAAACTTCAACAGAGTACCCGCCTTCAAGGAAGTTAACGCTTGTCAATGAACAGTGGCCAGACACTCTGTACAAATGGAATGTACGAACGAGAGTCTGGTAGGACCAGGCTAGGGAGTAGGTGGATCCTACAAGGACTTCAGAAACGTATCACCTGGGCAAAGAAGGTCTGTGGTGCTGAAGAAGGACAAGGTGGTGGACAAACTCTGTTTTTCTAATTATGGAAGAGCCATTCCCTCCATCACAGAGGAACCAGTCAAGAATTTAGGGAAGCTCTTTAATGCTAGTCTGAAGGAAGTCATGTCTACCAGCATTCCATCCTGTTTCAACTCCCGTGGCTTCGGCTGGTTTATGCAGTCCCAGTGTCTACAGTCCCAGTGTCTACAGTCGAGTCACTCGAAAGGAATATCAGCAGATTTTTCCGGAGGTGGCTAGGCTTTCCATGCTGCCTTAACAGTGCAGCTCTGTATGGGACCAGTAACACCTTGCAGCTACCATTCACCGGCCTCAATGAAGAGTTTAAGGTAGTGCGAACAAGAGAAGCCCTACAGTACAGGGACTCCATGGACTGCAAGGTGTTAGCAGCTGGCATTGAGGTGAGAACAGGGATGAAATGAAGGGCAGAGAAAGCAGTGGAGGTGGTAGAGTCATTATTTAGGCAAAGGGCACTGGTGGGCACCATGGCTATGGGTAGAGTGGGCCTGGGGTACTTCCCGAAGATCCAGGTTAGCATATCCCAGGAAAAGGTGGAGGGGCTCAGGCAGCAGAAGGCATGGACAAGTTGGGAGGGTACGCTGGATTTTCTGGTCAACCATCATGCAGGCAGATTTCCATCCGAGTTGCTTCCTGGTGCAAGCAGTCTATTATGCCTTACCAAGCCCAGCAAACCTCCATGTCTTGGGTAAGAGCGAGACACATTCCTGCCCCATTTGCTCTGGAAGAGGCTCTTTACAACACCTCCTCAGTAGGTGCCCCAAGGCTCTTGGCTGCTATCATTGGCGCGATGACGAGGATCTTAAGGTGGTTGCTGAGACCATAGCCACTGCCACCAGCATCAGCAAGCACCACCACGCCCCAAATAAGCAAATTGGCTTCGTTAAAGCTGGACAAGTACTTCACCCACAACCAGAAACAAACTCAGGCCTCCTCCACACTGCTTCTGACTGGCAGCTGCAGGTTGATAATCTGGTAAAGCAGCTGAACGTCCCACTGCACATCGTGACAACATCACTCTGGCCAGATGTGATCATCACTTCCAAGGCGACAAAACAACTTATCAAGCTGGAACTCATTGTTCCCTGGGAAGAGCATATTGAAGAAGCAAATGAGAGGAAACCTGCAAAGTACCAGGAGCTGATGGAGGAGTGCAGGTCTAGAGGCTGGAAAACCATCTATGAGCCAATAGAAGTGGGCCTCAAAGGCTTTGCAGCCCACTCATTCTGCAAAGTCCTCACTCAGTTGAGCGTTACAGGAGTGGCCATGAAAAGGGCCACTCAATCGGTATGTGAAGCCACAGAGAAAGTCACCAGGTGGCTTTGGATTAAGAGTAAGCAGGGGGACACGTCTAGCACTGCAGGATTTGAGTCCCTGACAGCGTAGTGTGTTACTGATGGTAGCATTTGTTACTTTGGTCCCAGCTCTCTGCAGGTCATTCACTAGGTCCCCCTGTGTGGTTCTGGGATTTTTGCTCACCGTTCTTGTGATCAGATTGTGACTGTTTGAGGTTGTGGACAGGTGTCTTTTATACTGATAACAAGTTCAAACTGGTGCCATTAATACAGGTAACGAGTGGAGGACAGAGGAGCCTCTTAAAGAAGAAGTTACAGGTCTGTGACAGCCAGAAATCTTGCTTGTTTTTAGGTGACCAAATACTTATTTTACACCATAATTTACCAATATATTCTATATTTTTCTCATTTCGTCTCTCATAGTTGAAGTGTACCTATGATGAAAATTACAGGCCTCTCATCTTTTTAAGTGGGAGAACTTGGACAATCGGTGGCTGACTAAAAACTTTTTTGCCCCACTGTAAAAGCAGAGGGCAACCATGACACAATAAGAACGTACAGAGTTTTTATTAAAATGAATGTAAATATGTTTTAAGTTTAAGTTTGGAAATAACAAACATTTTAAATGTGTAGTTAATTAATGGTTTTACATCAAATAAACTGCAATGTACACATGTTTTTGATTTTCATTTCTCTACACAGGGTTTGCAATATATTTTGTGGTGAAAAGGAACAACCAGCAGCCTGGCGTAAAAGAAATCGAAAATCGCAAGGCAATCTCTGTTACCACACCTCTGAAGACAGACTACAACGCTATATTATTTAACTGTATGGCTAATTGATGAAGACCAGTGGAAACCAACGGACCTCCTAAACATGATAACGCAAAGAAAGGCAGACACCTCTGCTTCAGATACAGTTTCAGGTCATATTTACTTTCCAGGAGTCTTGTGCCCCAGGTAGGACATTAACACCAGCCAACAGCCAAATGCTGCTGAATTCTGGCACAGGTTGGTCGGCTGTCTGTTCTTCCCAGGCACATTGGCGATTACAAGAACACCTGGGCACTTGAATTATTTTTTTTTCGTCAATACAAAGACCAAAGACAAAGTATGATAATAATAATATAGAATATATAATACTGTGTGCTATCCACGTCATTGTGGGACCAGATATCCCACAAATACAGAAAAATCTGATAAATAACATCTGAAAATAAATCCAAACAAATGGGCATCTGTTATGAAATTTGTGATCCTTTAAAAAGTTCATGTTTCTGGAGAGTAAATACAGCTCTGGAAACCCCATTGAAAACCTCTGGAATGTGATCAAGAAGAAGATGAATGGTCACAAGTCATCAAACCAAGACGTGCTGCTTGAACTTTTGCACCAGGAGTGACATAAAGGTGCCCAACATAAATGTGAGACTAGTGGAGAGCATGCCAAGACACATGAAAGCCAATTATTATTATACTAATTATTATTATTCCACCAAATAATGATTTAATATTAGATGTTAGACATTACCTAGCTTTTGCACTAAAGAAGCCCTTACTGAGCACAAAAACGATTAAATGAAACCTTGTTGTACAACAGGAAGTAGATCATGGATGTTATTTTAGACTGGAGGTGGTAGATGTTGGTCCAGAAGGAGAATGAACAGTCTAACCAGACACCAAGTTACTTGTAGGTCTTGACATACTCTAGTTCATATATACTCTAGTTCAAATATACTCTAGTTCATATATACTCTAGTTCATATATACTCTAGTTCATAT
>JACXGM010028340.1:0-14098 GCA_016801145.1 Umbra pygmaea | reverse complement strand
AGTCCTTACCCCAAGTGAAGGAGTTCAAATACCTTGGGGTCTTGTTCGCGAGTGAGGGAACAATGGAACGGGAGATTGGTCGGAGAATCGGCGCAGCGGGGGCGGTATTACACTCGTTGTATCGCACCGTTGTGACAAAAAGAGAGCTGAGCCAGAAGGCAAAGCTCTCAATCTACCGGGCAGTTTTTGTTCCTACCCTTACCTATGGTCATGAAGGCTGGGTCATGACCGAAAGAACGAGATCCAGGGTACAAGCGGCCAAAATGGGTTTCCTCAGGAGGGTGGCGGGCATCTCCCTTAGAGATAGGGTGAGAAGCTCAGTCATCCGTGAGGATTTTAAAGTAGAGCCGCTACTCCTTTGCGTCGAAAGGAGCCAGTTGAGGTGGTTTGGGCATCTGGTAAGGATACCCCCTGGGCGCCTCCCTAGGGAGGTGTTTCAGGCACGTCCAGCTGGGAGGAGGCCTCGGGGAAGACCCAGGACTAGGTGGCGAGATTATATCTCCAACCTGGCCTGGGAACGCCTCAAGATCCCCCAGTCGGAGCTGGTTAATGTTGCTCGGGAAAAGGACGTTTGGGGTCCCCTGCTGGAGCTGCTGCCCCCGCGACCCGATCTCAGATAAGCGGATGAAGATGGATGGATGGATGTTGTCAGCTGATTCTTTCTCTCCGCCCATTTTCCCCAAAGCACGTTTAACATAATTTTAGCGACAAAACACTTTGATTGATTAAGTTGTATTTTATTCGGATCAAGTTGTATACCCTCGTTTTCAAGATAATCCGCAATGTACTTTTTTTTGCTTTCTTGGTCTATGGATAGCCTGAAGCCATCTGTTTACCTCTCAAGAAAGTCTTGATGTACTCTTTAAAAAGAGTATCTGTTTTTCTGGGAAAGTGCCATACTTCCTTGATTTTGCTACAACATATCCTTTTTCTAAAGCCTTGGAAAATTCTTCAGTGATCCAGACACCACTCAAAGCTCTTTCTTCATCGGAATGATCACAACTCTAAGATTGGTTGTTTGCATCACTACATTTTCAACAAAGAGAAAAGAAAAGCTTGCCATTTTGACCTTTGTAAGGTAACACAGGTAGAATCAACCCCCGGGGTGGGTAGACGGTAGCTTTGATCAAGACAAAGTAGTTTTGTGGTAAGTCAAAGTCACGATGAATGATTTCAGGATGACCCAAAGGATAATTGTATTTGTTCATAACGTGAGGGTAAAGAGATGTAAAATCACTATATTCTATTTTTTCACCCTCGAGCTGAATACCTTAAAGTCAACGGATTTGTACAACCACCATACAAAGCTTGTCTTTTCCAGAGGTTGTGGCATACCAAATTCAGTCACGAAAGCTTGAACATGTGGATCAGACTTTTTTAGGTTAAACCACTCATGTTCCCAAAAAACTTCCACTTTCAATCCATACTCATTCTGTAAGATTTCAATTTGTCTTGGAACTCAAGATACATATAACCAAAGTCTTCTGGGTTAAGGCACATGTCTCATGTGGTAAGAAAGTCTTTACAACCATGAAATAAACAGCCATTGTACTCAAAGGCTGTTGCAATTCCATCAATGACTGCGTAACCATCAACATGGTAAGGGCCAAACTGTTTTTCTCCCCTGTTCAAAGCATGTTGAATAAAAATGTTTTTGAAATATTCCAACCATTGAATTGATCCGCTGGAATATGCTTTATATTGACGGCGATAGTTGTCTGCTGAGAGAATTGGTATGCTGTCTTCAGGCATAAAGTGTGTTCGGTAGGTTTTCATGCAAACTGATGCTATAGTAATACAACTCAGGGGGTCAATGCCTGCATCGTTTATAACCAGTCTGAACCTAATACAGCCTTCTCTCACGATAGCCACATCGTTGTCACAGTAAAGCTCCATGTCTTTATTGAAATCAAAGACACCATGACACACCGTATCATACCAAGTAAAAAATGTTTCTCTATCTTTGGTAGACATTTGATCGGCACCGTAAAATCTGGGCTCAGGATAAGCACCGACATAGTTAAGGTTAATCTTCGGAAGTGAAAAAGTGTGGAAAGTAACCTTTATGGACATCTTCAAATCCTAATACGGATGGCATACTGGATAATTTAATCAGTAAGAAACTTAAGCTGTCAATATACCTTTGTTTAAAGCCATGGTCTTCAAAGCAAAAATATTTTGCTTCCTTGAATTATGAGCGATGGGGTCATACCTTGCTCTATAGGTGGATTCAACAGAAGGTATACATTTTTCCCCCAGAAAATTATGAGCAATAAAAGTGTAATTCCGGAACTTGCGTTTTCGAAAATGTTTTCGAAATTGTTGTTCACAATCAACACCTCTAGCAGACCATTTTTCACTGACACAAAAATAGGACGATATACTCTGTCTATATCATTCTGACGAGTCTCAAAATCATAAAAAACTATTTTGTCAGAATACTCTTCCGTTTCCAGTGGTTGAACATAACATTCATATTTCTCCTCTGTATCATTTGTATTGGGTTTCAATCTCTTTTTACATATTGGACAGCGTTTGTATGAACATTTATGAGGTTTTGGATCATTTAATCTAACATAGTAATTCTGTTCACATTTTGTACATTTCTTGTTAACATTACAACAACTGGCAAACCTCTCAGCTTTTGGATGCCAGGTTGGTCCTTTGTGTCTGTCATAGCAGTAACTCGAACAACAGTAACTCGAATGACCTGCTAATCGCATATAACCCATCTGACAGCTTTGACAAACGAAGGGAACCCCTAATAATGCAGTTATACTCGTGATACCCATATAATGGTTTTTTTGTACAAACAGGTATATGGTCTTGGGATGCACCTGTAATGTGTTTTGGAATTTCATCATAGATGTGTCATGATTACCATGATATAAAACAACAACTTTGAGGTTAAGCATTGTCTCAAATTTATGTATATCTGCAACACTGACAGGGTCGTGTAAGGACAAACCTACAGAGTTTTGTATCTCACTTGCTCTTTTCATAGCTTCTACATCGTTAAAGTCAGGATTTAGTAGGTGAGCAAGACATATGGCAAAACATAACTGATCTTCATGGTTTCATGGTATAATGAGATACCTCTTTTTATTGTTCACAATCTCTGATTTCAACAGAGTCTCAGCTTTTCTTTTACCCCCACCTTGTGGATTTCTCACAATTTGAACAATTAATTCTAAGGAATTATCGGTTAGAAGTTCTAAATTTGATTGAACCAATCGTTCAATCATGGAAAAAAGTTATAAAAATTTGAATCATTATTCTCCAAAACCTGAGACACTGTGTTTAAATAATTATCCCCTTGTTTCTCAATTTGTAAAACATCTCTCGGCTGAGCGTACCTTGTACTCTGTTCTAACAGATTTTCCAAAGTATTTAACATATTTACATAAAATTGTGCATAGTCAACATCTGTTTTTACAACATTGAGATTTAAACATTGTCGTATTTCAATATTGCTGAACTTATCACGGTAAATAACTGATCCTGGTCTGTGTTGATATGAACTGTGTGCAATGTAAATGTTTTTGTAGCTTGTGGTAAAGACACATTTGAACTGTTTACAATGGCATTGTTTGGTGCAGGTTGTGTTGTAGGCACATTTGAAGTACTTGCAATTTCATTGTCTGTTGTAGAATGTGTTGTAGGTACATTTGTGGTATTTGCAATTTCATTGCTTGCTGTAGAATGTGTTGTAGACACATTTGAGGTATTTGCAATTTCATTGTCTATTGTAGAATGTGCTAAAGACACATTTGAAATGTGTGCAATGTCAATGTTTGGTGCAGTTTGTGGTAAGAACACATTTGAACTGTGTGCAATGTCAATGTTTGGTGCAGGTTGTGATAAAGACACATTTGAGTTATTTACAATTTCATTGTTTGTTGTAGAATGTGTTGTAGACACATTTGTAATTTCATTATCTGTTTTAGAATGTGTTGTAGATACATTTGTGTTTAGGGTGACTATATCTTCAATTACCCCTTGACAAACTGCTGGTAAAGATGCATGTGTCTTGGCTATGTGTTGTATCGTTGAACAGAGTGTGTCTATTTGTGTGTAAAGATCGTAATAGTCTATAGATGAATCTAGCTCCATTATCTTCTAAGTATCTGTTTGCTAATGAGTTTGGGGAGAGTTTGGTTCCAGTAGGCTCTTTCCTGACTGTTATGTCGGCGTATCAGTGCATTGATTCGTCTTTGTAACAGTATCTCTTAATTTCTTAGTTAAAAAAAATGTTGATGTACACTTTGGAGTTCCTGATTAGAAACAGATGGCATTTCATGATCACTTGCAATTTCATTTGACACTGTGTGTGTTTAAAAAAAAAAATACAATAAAAAAAAAATACCATATTTGACCATCATGGGGGTACATGCATTACCATATCTGGCCACTGTGGTACGATTAAAAAATTAACTTGTAATACCATATTTGACCACCAGGGGGTACATGCATTACCATATCTGGCCACTGGGGTACGATATATTTTTTTTACATGCAATACCATATTTGGCCACCAGGGATAGATGCATTACCATATCTGACCACTGTGGTACGATTACATGGTATAGACCATGAAATACTATGAAAAACACCTCTTTTCCGAAAACTTAACCAAACAATCATTTTTAAATACCCTTAGACATGATTCAATATTAAATAATCTTATAAAACACACTTTAAAAAGACACTGTAAGCATCAAAGGCCTACCCATATGGTATAGGCCAAGACACTGTTTCAAATCACTATATCCATTTAAAACCCAAAGGCCTATGCCATGTGGTATAGGCCTGACTATGGAAAACACCTCTTTTCCCAAAACTTAAACAAACAATATTTTTTAAATAACCTTAGACATTAATTCAATGTTAAATAATCTTATAAAACACACTTTAAAAAGACACTGTAAGCATCAAAGGCCTACCCATGTGGTATAGGCCAAGACACTGTTTCAAATCACTATATCTGTTTAAAACCCTGACAACAAAGGCCTATGCCATGTGGTATAGACCTGACTATGGAAAACACCTCTTTTCCCAAAACTTAACCAAACAATCATTTTTAAATAACCTTAGACATCATTCAGTGTTAAATAATCTTATAAAGCTTACCTTGAAAAGGGATTGTTTCTGAAATCAAATGTGGTCTTGCAGAGAAAACAGCTTAATTAATCTTGAGTTGATTTGTAAAAAGACTGCTCTGACCCGTGCCAAGGTGTTTTATAGAACCCACAGGTGAGAAATGGAGGCGTCCCCTTTACAGGACCATTGTCTTGTGAATTAGCTAGAGAAATGTAACCTTTAGATGAAAAGGATATTTGTGGGGTTTAGAATTTATGTTAATAAATAATCAGATTCCTTAAAATCTGATTAATCATACAGACACTTAATGCTCTTAACATATGAGATTTTTTATGGCCTGAAAGAAATTAGGAAAATGCCTGTCACAGAGTCATAGGGATCTCAGAACAACCCCTTTGAAATTGAGGGGAGGGGGGACTTCTAGATTAAAGAGAAAACCCTGCCATTTAGAGACAAAGCTTTTGTCCATTTTGTTTCACTTTTAGAAAACAAAAAAATGTACTTTTAGAAAATCTCACAAATGATCTTATACCCCCTTGTAAAGACCCATGACAGAAAATGTTCAACATTGAAGCAAGATCAATCACACAGCTAAATTAGCTTGTGCCACAGAGAGACACATAGGGAACTCAGAACACCCCATTTGATATGGGGGGGGGGGGCGGGTGTGGGCAAAGCTTTTAACATTTCAGAAATGTATTACATACATTTTGGTGCCTAGGAAACACTGTTTGGGGGGGGTTGTGAGAACTCAGAGCCATACGCACACACACTAAACACCACAGATTTTTTGTGGGGTGAGAGACATGACGAAAATGGCTCAGCCATTTGACTACTTTTAGAAGTGTTTGACAGAAACACATCGTTTGGGGCCTGAGAACCTGAAACAACCAGCTTAGCTTTGTAACCATTTGACTGATATTAGAATTTTAGAAATGTATTACAGACAGTTTGGGGCCTAGGAGATCACTCTAACAGAAAAGGAGAGTGTGGTCTCCCAAACACACACACACAGACACATTGTGACTCCCCTACACACACACAATGAAGGCTGGCCTTAGAGGGTAGGACCTTACAGTATTTTTTTTTCAAACGGGCCTATTCGATCGCTCGAACCCACTCATCAACCTTTTTGACAGCTCAGTTTAGGGAGGGCTATACCACAGAATGTCCTTTTAAGTTCTGTAGCATAGCCAGCTCAATAGGAACGCGCAAGGTAGGGGTCAGAGGAAGGGGTGGACCAGGTGGTGGTCAGTTGGGGGACAGGGGTGGGGGTCAGGAAGGGGGGGACAGGAGTGGGGGTCAGGAAGGGGGACAGGGGGGTGGGGCAGGATGGTGGGAGGGGACAGGAAGGGGGGACAGGGTTGGGCTTGTTTTGGCTGTTTGACCAGTGGGTACTCCTACTTCTTTCACATACGTACGTACATACATACATACATACATACATACATTTATATACACATACATAAACACAAACACACACAAGGTGTCATTACATTAATAAGAAATTATTGTCAAAACATGATTAATTATAGATGAGGTAAAAGACACCATTATTAGGACATTGAAATAATGCCTGCTGAAAAAGTGTCTTATTCCCTTCGATTTGAATAATTAATTAACAAATCAGTACATTTCCAATAAAGATAGATATTTGCAACTTTGGTACTGTAATTTTATTTAATGCCACTTTGGTGAATTAATTTATGAATTTTAAGAAAAACAGGCACATTTCTGAGTGACCCCAAACTTTTGAACGGTAGTATACACTCACCTAAAGGATTATTAGGAACACCATACTAATTCTGTGTTTGACCCCCTTTCGCCTTCAGAACTGCCTTAATTCTACGTGGCATTGATTCATCAAGGTGCTGAAAGCATTCTTTAGAAATGTTGGCCCATACTGATAGGATAGCATCTTGCAGTTGATGGAGATTTGTGGGATGCACATCCAGGGCACAAAGCTCCTGTTCCACCACATCCCAAAGATGCTCTATTGGGTTGAGATCTGCTGACTGTGGGGGCCATTTTAGTACAGTGAACTCTTATTTTTGTCTTGTGTTCGAATGATACTGACAAGCGCACTTTTGTCCCTCCCGAAACCGAAAGCGAAACTCACTCAGTCGTCTATTAAAGACGCATTTTACAGTGTAACTCCATATCCATTGTGCGCGCAGACATAAAAAAAATAACACATGCCGTTGCATACTTTTAGCCAAAGATGTGTGCCCTATTAGCACAGTTGAGAACGACCGCTCTAGATTGTTGTTGCATACTTTGGACAAGCGTTATAATTTGCCATCTCACCACCACTTTACCAGTTGCTCTGCGTGCTTCATATGAGAATTGCTGTGCAGAAGTGGCGACAAAGGCAGAGTATTAATCTATGGTCAGATAAAGGCAGAGTATTGATTTACCTCACAGCAACGCAAGTACTTTGTTTGTTAGTTAGCTTATCAGCTTTGTGTATTTGAGTCTTGTTTAGGATATAATATTATTTGTGTCCTTGTAGCGTTGTTTACTGAAACATTTTTCTTTAGTATTAGATTGCGCATATCAGTATCGAAGCAACGAAATTGAGCAGTTAATCACGTTCTCGTTCTTGGGTTCATTAGCACAGGTGTAGTGTAGAGCCATGTATTACTTTTGAACAATTATTCTACCGACTGAAGAGCCAGGCTTCGTGTTACTTCTATTCAGTAGTTTGTTTGAACTGCTGTTTGCGATTCTACAGTAGACTTAATTAAGCACAGTGATCGTGCGCACATGAAAAACCTGCAGGCAAAATAGAAGATACGTAATAATACGTTAATTTATTTAATATAATAAATATAAATAACTTATTTGCAAACATAATTGAAAGACATTGCTGTCTAATCAAATCCAAACATTCAAACGAACTGTGTGTGCTGGTCACCCTCAACAAAGTAAAAAAAATGCACCCGCTCCTGACGTCAGATTATTTTCACTGTTTTTCAAAATCTACAAAAGCAAATTTCCAAAATCAATGAGTAATTGATTTAAATAATCGTGATTTCAATATTGACTAAAATAATCGTGATTATGATTTTTTCCATAATCGAGTAGCCCTACGCCAAATTCTGACTCTACCATCTGAATGTCTCAATAGAAATCGAGACTCATCAGACCAGACAATTTTTTTCCAGTCTTCAACTGTCCAATTTTGGTGTGGTCTTGCAAATTGTAGCCTCTTTTTTCTATTTGTAGTGGAGATGAGTGTTACCCGGTGGGGTCTTCTGCTGTTGTAGCCCATCCGCCTCAAGGTTGTGCGTTTTGTGGCTTCACAAATGCTTTGCTACATACCTCGGTTAAAACAAGCGTTATTTCAGTCAAAGTTGCCCTTCTATCAGCTTGACACAGTCGGCCCATTCTCCTCTGACCTCTAGCATCAACAAGGCATTTTCACACACAGGACTGCCAAATACTGGATGTTTTTACCCTTTTCACACCATTCTTTGTAAACCCTAGAAATGGTTGTGCGTGAAAATCCCAGTAACTGAGCAGATTGTGAAATACTCAGACTGGCCTGTCTGGCACCAACAACCATGCCACTCTCAAAATTGCTTAAATCACATTTCTTTCCCATTCTGACATTCAGTTTGGAGTTCAGGAGATTGTCTTGACCAGGACCACACCCCTAAATGCATTGAAGCAACTGCCATGTGATTAGTTGAGTAGATCATTGCATTAAGGAGAAATTGAATGGGTGTTCCTAATAATGCTTTAGGTGAGTGTATATACAGTGGGTATAGAAAAGAATCGGCCTCCTGTAAAACAATCACATTTTGTTGCTCTGTAGCCTGAAATGAAAACGGACACACACGGTTTTTGTTTCATTCAGCTGTATGTACAACTCATTACATCCAAGTGAAATATTTAATACCAACTTGTCTGAAAAAACGAAATGACAAATGAACCTCTTAACATGCAGTATCCCGCCTACGGGAGACACCCCCTTCAAAGAAAAAAAAAAACTGGATTACAATCAACGTTTACAAGTCAATTTTTTAGGTTATAAATACATGTTATATATCTACAGAAAGCGTAGACACTCAGGAATGTAAATGTCTCCATTTTATAGTAGCTATAATAAAATAATAATTCCCCCTCATAATGTGAGCTATGTGCCTTGTACACATGTGCCTCAAATTAAATGGAATGTCAAACTAAAAACAAGGTTAACACCCTCATTTATTGGGTTATATATAAATCTTGTATGTCCTTAACGCTTAGAATCTTGGGATTCTAGCAAATATATCGGTTTTAGTGTAGCTATAAAATCCACTACGTTACAACTACTTATTATCAGCTACGCATCTTTGAAAACAAAGTTTTTTTTTTTCACTTCATAGAAAATACGTTAAGAAATAAAAAAAAGCTAACGAATACAATATTTAAGTTATATATACATGTCTCATATGCTCTTAAAGCAGAGAATGTTGGGGTTCTAGCAAATATCTTGGTTTTAAAATAGCTTTGACAACGATATAATTATTAGTCATAATGTGACGTAAATAGCCAGTAACAAGCTGTTAGCTTGTTCACTCAGCTAGCCATTTTTGTACCTCAAATGAAATTGAATGCCAAAAAGAAAACACGGCTTGAAAACAATTACATTTTACTTAGGAAATAAAGGTTAGCACATTTTACTAATGTTAAACTTTTACTACAAAATGTTGTACTTACAGTCGTAAGTCCTTCTTTTTGGTCATCAAAGGTTTCCAGTAATGACATAAAGTATAGTTTTCCCAGGTAAAATCCATCTTGTTATATGAAAATCGCAATTTCTTGACCAGAGCGTTACTGAATATATTCATATATAAATAAAAAAAACCTAGTGTATTTGAACTGCGAGCCTGTACTTCTGAACAAATGACGGATGTGAAAAGAGTCCAAAAGCTCAGCAATTTTGGTATATACGTCATCCTTATGAAATAGAGATCTTAAAAATGTGCAAGATTAACAATTTTAACTGAAGATTGACAGAGATAATTTACGAAAGAAATGTGTTGTTCGTCTCAGGACCCGGATGTAAATGTCATCACGATACATTTTTTCCAAAAATATAGTTTTACAAACAAAGCTACAGCGCATTGGCTGTTCACTGAATCATTCAAAAATGTTAGACATATGTGGACATCCCCTAAGCAACATGATTTGAATTGCTTCCAGCACCCTATCTCAATATATGGCTTTGAAGGGTTCTTTCAAAGAGGATGTAAGAAAAATAAAAACAGAAAATAATTATACATTTTCTTTGTTTCATCTTGTGCAATATTGACTGTGTATATTTATTTAAAATGAATTTTATATATCCAAAAATGTCAAAGTCTTTTCTTTAAAAAAATATCCACCATATGTTTGTCCTTGTAGTGCTGGGCGGTATGACCAAAAATGTATATCACGGTATTTTTCAAAATTCTACCGGTTTCACGGTATATGATGGAATTTTTATTTCTTCTCCATGCATAATCAGGTGTTCCCAGCATTTTCTACTGGTTGAGAGAGGAATATTTGCAGTAGATTCATAATTTGTTTGATATTCCAAGACGTGGTTGCGGCTGAGGTGGTAGAGCAAATTGCTCATATCTGATGTTGTGAGTAGAATTTACAGCTGTTAAAATTAATAAAAATAAGACTAGTTGTAGCTAAGTCCACCTTAAGCAATGCATGTCTGTGAGATCAGAATATTACTAGTGATAGTTGCAAGACAGTGTTCTTTCCTTAATCCAAATAGATAAAATGGACAAAGAAAGTTTTAAACTTTCCAATGTTCCCCCCTGGCAACTGTTTAGTTCCATAAGCCATAAAGTGTAAAAGAAAGAAGCTACCATTAAACTACTGGCATTTCATTGGCTTAAAAACATATTATTTTCATGTAATTATAAATTCCACTAATAATAAATTGATCCCTAAATTTGATGTGCCTGCAAGAGAAATGTAAATAGCTAAACCCGTTTACTAATTGTTCTGAGTTACAAAGCCAAAGAATATGTGTGTGTTCTGTGCACTACAGTATGAAAAAATACATGGAATTTGCTGGTTTAACTAACTTCAGTTAGACAAAACAACTAGCATCGCCTAACTTGAGAAAGATAACAGAAAATATTGTAATGCTGTGGTATGATCTTTCGGGGGGATGGGCTACAAGGGGGAGAGTTACGTGTTGTGTTATGGTTACTGTTGACAGAGATTGGGGGAGATGTCTGGTCCTTTTTGGGTATTGGTGCACAGGTAAGGGAGTGGGCGATGAGGAGAAAGAGGTTAGGGGAGACAGAGGAAGGAGCTCGCTTGGCACCGGAACGTGAATGAGGACAGAGCTGTAAAACCAGAGGCTAGCTAATAAACTATATTGTGTAGGGAATAAAAGTGGGTGTCACCAACCCTGTTTGTTGTGTCCGTCTCCTCCTTTCTGTGTCATTCCATATATTGTCTGCACCGCCCACGCTACAATATATTCACAATTTAGCATGAGGAAGGGCAGTGAAGCGTCAGTCTTAACAAGCATTAATGTTCAATACTGTAGTGATGGAACACATAATGTTTTACGTATTGGGATGGATCGCATAGCTGAAAGTGACTAATCAAGATTTGTTTCTAATGTAGTTAGTACCGTTTTAACAAACAACATGTTGGCTATTTCCAGGCATTTGATTCAAAATCCATGTAGTTCGCTGCTAATGTAAATAATGTGCCCTATATCTTCGATTAAACAAAACAGTCTTTCTCCAAAAAAACTACAGCTAAATCTTAATGCAATCAGAGAGTCAGAAAAACAATAAATTTTAAATTATTTATATAAATCAGCACCCTGCGTCATGGCTGTGAATGCTAGCTACTAGGCGTAGCTCATTGAGAGCTTACGCCCGGCTGGTGCAACAGGTATAAATATAAAGTCCGACGTAAAGGGCATTTTAGGTCGGACATACCCAGTTAGGACCTATATATTTCCAGCTGGTGCAACCGGCCCCTGAGCACTACTGTTTAGCCTCACCACGCCTCGCAGTCGTACCATGCTTGTTTAGTAGCGCAACATTGAAAAGGGTCCGAACATTGTTGTGCAGCGTAGCGTTCCGGACGTTATGTTTTTTTAAATACACCGGTATTGCGGTATATAAAAAATTCATATCATAACAAAAATAAACACCGGTATTTGGTGTGAACCGGTATACCGCCCAGCACTATGTCCTTGCCTCAGGTCCAGTGTAACAAAGGTTAACTTTGGGTATGTTTTTAGGGAGAATTTGAAAATTAGGGGGCATTCCCTAAGTAGTTAAAAAACAGAATCACCAAGTTGGAAAAATAATCAACCCCCTCCTAAAAATTACTTGTAAACCCAACCAGGTGTAGTTAATCACCTTCTCAATAGCACACAAAGCCAATTGACGTTCAACTGTGATCAGCTGTAGTCATTTTGATTAGCTCAGCATGAAACAAGCTTTTCCTGAAGCATTTCAGTCCTTGGTAGTGCAACTGAAGACAACAATCAACTATGGGTGGCAAGTCATCGTCAAAAGATCTACGGGATAAATTTACGGACAGGAACAAGTCAGGAGATGGATAAAAAACAATTTCAATGGCTTTATCAGTGCCTAGAAACACAGTGATGTCCTTTACTAAGAAGTGGAAGGTATTTGGTCGTCGCTACAAACTGGATGAAAGAGCCAGGAGGAAACGGGTCAGAGAGGCTACCAAGATGCCTACAGGAACTCTGAAGCAGTTGCAGGATTTCATGACAAATAGTGGTCATTGTGTGCATGTGACAACAATATCACAAATTCTCCACAAATGGGGCCTGTTGGGAGGGTTGCAAGAAAAAAGCCACTCCTCAACAAAGGCCACGTATAAAAAGGTGTTATGGTCAGATGAGACTAAAATGGAATTGTATGGCCTCAACGCCAAGTGATATGTCTGGCGAAAATTCAATACAGCTTACCATCTAAATAACACCATTCCTACAGTAAAGCATGGATGTGGTAATATCATGTTATGGGCTTGTTTCTCTGCAGCAGGGACTGGAGCACTCAGGATAGAAAGAAACATGGATGGGGCAAAATACTGTCAAATTGTTGAGGAAAACCTGGTGCTCTCTGCCGGAAAGTTGTCAATGGAAAGAAGATTTACCTTCCAACATGACAATGACCCAAAGCACACAGCAAAACTGACCACACAGTGGTTGAATGAGAAAAAGGTGAATGTCCTTGCATGGCCTAGTCAGAGCCCAGACTTAAACCTCATTAAAAATCTGTATAATGACTTAAAAACAGCAGTCCACAAATGGTCACCATCAAATTTAACTGAACTTGAGCAGTTCTGCAAAGAAGAGTGGCCAAATATTGCAATGTTTAGATGTGAAAAATTTGTAGAGACATATCCCAACAGATTAAAGGATGTAATTAAAGCAAAATATGTTTCAACAAAATACTGAAACAAGGGGGTGATCCTTTTTCCAACTCAGTGATTATGTTTTTTTTTTTTTTTATTATGAAACAAAAACTGATTCTGTCTTCATTTCAGGCTGCAACGCAACAAAATGTGATTTTAAAGGGTGGTGAATTCTTTCTCTACCCACTGTATATTTATATGTATACATTTTTTATTTTTCTTCACACCTCATGGTTCAGGCTAGTATGTTGTTATAATACAATTAACTTCTACCAAAATAAGTATTTTCCCACAAAAAAGTCACCTTATGGTTCAGGTCTTCCATATATAGTCCATTAAAGGTTGATTTAGTTTTCAATGCATTGCTCTGTTATGAGAGCACTCAAATTACATGAGCAACATCTGTTCTCACTATACAATCTACTATTGGATTCAGAGGGTATTGTTTACGTGTAGACCAGCCGCGGTCGGTGGATCTTAATTGGGGAGGACGGGCTCGTGTTACGCTCGGGACCGGAGTGAATGGAATGTGCGCAACGCACGAAACCCAGTGTTTTTTTCGTTTTGCACACTGGGTTCTGTCCGTTGCGCA